>PVIY010034900.1:0-26786 GCA_004026745.1 Myrmecophaga tridactyla
AAGCAATCTCCAGAATAAACTAATTAAGGTAATTAAATGCCTAGACACCAGCAAAAAATAACAAATCACACTAGGAAAATTGAAGATATGGCCCAGTCAAAGGAACAAACCAACAATTCAAATGAGATACAGGAGCTGAAACAATTAATTCAGAATATATGAACAGACATGGAAAACCTCATCAAAAACCAAATCAATGCTAGTTATAAATGAAAGTGAGGGGTAAGGGGTATGGTATGTATAATCTTTTTTTCTCTGTTATCGTTTTATTTCTTTTTCTGTTGTCTTTTTCTTTCTTTTTCTGAACTGATGCAAATGTTCTAAGAAATGATGAATATGCAACTATGTGATGACATTGAGAATTACTGATTATATATGTAGAATGGAATGATGTGTTAATGTTTTTGTTTGTTCTTAATTTTTTAATAAATAAATAAATTAATTAAAAAAAAACCCAAATCAATGAATTGAGAGAGGATATAAAGAAGGCAAGGAATGAACAAAAAGAAGAAATGGAAAGTCTGAAAAAACAAATCACGGAACTTATGGGGATGAAAGATACAGTAGAAGAGATGAAAAAAACAATGGAAATCTACAATGGTAGATTTCGAGAGACAGAACATAGGATTTGTGAACTGGAGGATGGAACATCTGAAATCCGGCAAGAAAAAGAAAATATAGGGGAAAAAATGGAAAAATATGAGCAGGGATTCAGGGAATTGAATGACAATATGAAGCGCATGAATATACGTGTTGTGAGTGTCCCAGAAGGAGAAGAGAAGGGAAAAGGAGGAGAAAAACTAATGAAGGAAATTATCACTGAAAATTTCCCAACTCTTATGAAAGACTCAAAATTACAGGTCCAAGAAGTGCAGCGTACCCCAAAGAGAATAGATCCAAATAGATGTACGCCAAGACATTTACTAATCAGAATGTCAGAGGTCAAAGAGAAAGAGAGAGGGCGGGCCACGGTGGCTCAGCAGGCAAGAATGCTTGCCTGCCATGCCAGAGGACCCGGGTTCAATTCCCGGTGCCTGCCCATGTAAAAAAAAAAAGAGAGAATCTTGAAAGCAGGAAGAGAAAAGCAATCCATCACGTACAAGGGAAGCCCAATAAGACTATGTGTAGATCTTTCAGCAGAAACCATGGAGGCGAGAAGACAGTGGGATGATATATATAAATTATTAAAAGAGAAAAACTGCCAACCAAGAATTCTATATCCAGTAAAACTGTCCTTCAAAAATGAGGGAGAAATTAAAACATTTTCAGACAAAAAACCACTGAGAGAATTTCTGATCAAGAGACCAGTCCTGCAAGAAATACTAAAGGGAACACTAGAGACAGATACGAAAAGACAGAAGAGAGAGGTGTGGAGAAGAGTGTAGAAAGGAAGACTATGAGTAAAGATAAAAAGAAGGAAATTAGATATGACATATAAAATCCAGAAGGCAAAATAGTAGAAGAAAGTACTACCCGTGCACTAATAATGCTAAATGTTAATGGATTAAACTCCCCAATCAAAACTCCCCAATCAAATAGACTGGCAGAATGGATTAAAAAACAGGACCCATCTATATGCTGTCTCTACTCAAAGGGCATGAGAGCAAGGACACAAATGGACATTTGCACACCAATGTTTATAGCACCATCATTTACAATTACCAAGAGATGGAAACAGCCAAAATGTCCATCAGTGGATGGGTGGCTAAACAAACTGTGGCATATACATACGATGAATATTATGCAGCTGTAAACAGAATAAAGTTATGAAGTATGTATCAACATGGATGGACCTTAAGGACATTATGCTGAGTGTGATTAGCCAGAAACAGAAGGACAAATACTGTATGGTCTCACTGATATGAACTGACATTAGTGAATTAACTGGGAATATTTCGTTGGTAACAGAGACCATCAGGAGATAGAAATAGGGTAAGATATTGGGTAACTGGAGCTGAAGGGATACAGATTGTGCAACAGGACTGAATATAAAAACTCAGAAATGGACAGCACAATACTACCTAACTGTAATACAATTATGTTAAAACACTGAATGAAGCTGCATGTGAGAATGATGGAGGAGGGCTGGGGGTATAAATGAAATCACAAAGAAAGATAGATGATAAAGATTGAGATGGTATAATCTAAGAATGCCTAGAGTGTATAATGATAGTGACTAAATGTACAAATTTAAAAATGTTTTTGTATGAGGAAGAACAAAGGAATGTCATTACTGCAGGGTGCTGAAAATAGATGGTAATTAATATTTTAAAATTTCAACTTATGTGTGATACTAAAGCAAAAAATGTTTATTTGGTACAAAATTTATATTTTGACTAGTCCATCTCCTAATATAACTTATGTAGATAGTTGGTTGAACAACATAAGTACATGGAACCCTGGGTGGGACGTTAGATTTTGTTGATTTGTACAGAGTGATGCCCCAATGAATCCCAGAGTGGAAAAGTATTTGCAAAGTCCCCTTTGGGGAATGGTGGGAACGGGGGAAAATTCAACCTCCCGAAGTTGAATTCTTGATATTCTCACAAGTAGTGTGGACAACCAAAGCTATAGGCTGAGCCCCCAGTCTTGGGGTTTGTTCATATGAAACTTAACCCCACAAAGGATAGGTCAAGTCTACTTAAAATTAGGCCTAAGAGTCACCCCCAAGAGAACGTCTTCTGTTGCTCAGATGTGGCCTCTCTCTCCAGCCAACACCACAAGTAAACTCGCCACCCTCCCCCTGTCTACGTGGGACATGACTCCCAGGAGTGTGGACCTTCCTGGCTCATTCCCAGAATGAGCTGAGACTCAGCATCAAGGGATTGAGAAAAACTCTAGAATGAGCTGAGACACAGCATCAAGGGACTGAGAAAACCTTCTAGACCAAAGAGGGGAAGAGTGAAATGAGACAAAGTGTCAATGGCTGTGAAATTCCAAACAGAGTCGAGAGGTTATCCTGGAGGTTATTCTTAAGCATTAAGTAGATATCACCTTGATGTAATAGAGAGGCTGGAGGGAACTGCCTGAAAATGTAGAGCTATGTTCCAGTAGCCATGTTTCTTGATGATGACTGTATAATGATAAAGCTTTCACAATGTGACTGTGTGATTGTGAAAACCTTGTGTCTGACGCTCCTTTTATCACCTTGTCAACAGACGAGTAGAACATTGGAATAAAAATAAATAATAGGGGGAACAAACAAAATAAATTTACTTTGAAATGCTAGTGATCAATGAAAGGGAGGCGTAAGGGGTATGGTATGTAAAAATTTTTTTTCTTTTTCTTTCTTTGTTTTATTTTTCTGTTGTCTTATTTCTTTTTCTGAATTGATGCAAATATTCTAAGAAATTATGATGATGAATATGCAACTATATGATATTGTGAATTACTGATTATATATGTAGAATGGAATGAGCATATATTAAGAATGTTTGTGTTTCTTTCTTGTATTTTTTTTAATTAATAAAAAATTATTAAAAAAAAAAAAAGAAAAAGAAAGTTAGCTGCCCTTCCTCTGAAGAACTAACGAAATAAATCCCTTCTTATTAAGAGCCAGTCTGTCTCTGGCGTGTTGCATTCCGGCAGCTAGCAAACTAGAATACCATTCCATGAAGCCAACATCACCCTAATACTAAAACCAGATAAAGATACTTAGAATACTATATTCTAAGGCAGATGTCAAAATTCTCAACAAAAATGACTACAAATAGAATCAAACTGCACATGAAAAGAATTATACCCCATGATCAAGTGGGCTTTATTCCAGGTATGCAAGGATGGTACAACACACAAAAATCTAACTTCTTTTTTTTTTTTGACATGGGCAGACTCCAGGAATTGAACCCAGATCTCTGGCATGGCAGATGAGAACTCTGCCACTGAGCCACCGTTGCCCACCCTAACACAAGAAGATCAATTAACATAATACAGCACATGAACAAATCAATGGACAGGAATCACATGATCATCTTGATCAACATAAAAAAGGCATTTGACAAAACCCAGCATCCCTTCTTGAGAAAAACTCCTTAAAGATAGGAATCAAGAAAGCTTCCTAACATGATAAAGGGCATATATGAAAAATCCACAGCTAACATTGTACTCAATGGTGAGCGGGTGAAAGCTTCCCTCTAAGATTGGGAACAAGACAAGGATGCCTACTGTCATCATTGCTATTCAACATTGTGCTAGAAATTCTAGCAAGGGCAATTGGCAAGAAAAAGGCATCTAAATCAAAAAGAAGTAAAACTTTCACTATTTGCAGATGATACACTCCTGTATCTAGAATGACCCAAAAAATCTATAACACAGCTACTAAATCAGGATACAAGATAAATACACAAAAATCAGGAGTGTTTCTATAACTAGTAATGAGCAGTCTCAGGGGGAAAATTCCATTTACAACAGAGTGCCGGTTTGAATCTGTTGTGCACTCCAGAAAAGCCATGTCCTTTAATCCTCACTCAATATTGCTGGATAGAATCTTTTTTATTATTTCCATGGAGATATGACCCACCAAATTGTGGGTGATAACTTTTAATTAGATGGTTTCCATGAAGATGTGTCTCCACCGATTCAGGTGGGATTGCTTACTGGAGCCCTTTTAGAGAAAGCTTTAGAGCCATCAAAGCCATGAGAGCCACCAGAATTGACAGAACCAACAGAACGGACAGAGCCCAGAGGAAGCCATTCAAGATTCCTGGAGAGAAAGCTAGCAGATGCCACCACGTGCCTTTCCAGCTGCAAGAGAAACCCCAAACTTAATCAGCCTTTTTTGAGTAAAGGTAAGCTCTTGTTGGTGCCTTAATTAGGGCATTTTCACAGTCTTAGAACTGTAAACTTGCAACTTAATAAATCCCCCTTTTAAAAAGCCATTCTGTTTCTTGTATATTGCATTCTAGCAGCTTTTAAACTAAAACAGCAACTGAAAGAATCAAGTATCTTATAAACTTAACCAAGGGATGTAAAGGACCTGTATTCAGAAAACTACAAAGCACTGATGAAAGAAATTAACTCAAAATGGATCAAATACCTAAATATAAAAGCCAGAACCATAACTTTTAGAAGAAAATGTAGGGAAGCATCATCAAGATCTTGAGGTAGGAGGTGTTTTCTTGGACCTTACACCTAAAGCACAAGGAATGAAAGAAAAAAAAAAGGATAACTTAGTATTTTTGTACTTCAAAGGACTTTGTCAAGAAGGTGAAAAGGGAGGAAGCTGTAGAAGCAAGAAGCTGGAAGCAAAGAAACCTGGAAGAGAAGGGGGAGACCAGCAGATTCTGCCATGTGCCTTGCCATGGGACAGAGGAATCCTGGATTGCCTGTCTTCAGGAAGAAGACCCACTCCTCCTCCTCACCATTTTCCATCCTGGTAAGACAAGGGCTTGTACTACAGAATCAATGGACTCTTTTGCCCTCTATTATCAAATTCATCCAATGGAGGACATCATCAGAAGACTGGAGGTAAGGAGGCGCCTGAAGGCAGGCAACAAAACCCCTGGTTCTCTCCCTGTGGGGTCTACTGGCTCTGTGCCTTTCAAACAAAGGTCACTGTTCTTAAGGTGGACTCTGGCATGACTCTCTCCCTTCTGGATACCTGTAGCCTCGGCCTCCCATTGCCTCACCAGGCCTAAAGTGGTGATAGCTCTTCTCTTATTAGCCAACCTTTGTGGATCTGCACCAACCCTTGTGGATCATCAAAATACCCACACCTTTGTAAAGCCATCCTTTTCTTAAATTATACCAATTTGTATGTGCCAGCTGGTGTGTTCCCTGTTTAGATCAGACTGCTGCACATAAATTCTCTGAGTCTTTGTTTTCACATTGGTAAAGCAGAAATAATAATATCTACTACCCAGGACCATAAAGTAACAGTTGTAAAATACCTATCAAAGTCATTTCACATATAACTTCCTTGCTTGTCCCTTATCACATTGCCTTATAAGTATGTGCTCACTTTGCCAACCTCTCCCTTGAGACTGAGTGCCCCTTGGGGGTAAGGATACAGGCACAAAGACATGGCATGTGTATTAAGTATGTGTTCCCAAATGTTAGTGAAATGATCACTGAGTGAAGACAGCAGCAAAGAGAAGATATGGCTCTAAAGCAAGTCACCACCAGTTAAGACTAGAAGACACAGACTTTGTCCTCTTTGAAGATGAAGATGGAAATTTTATAATTGGATATAGGACCTCCATGAGAAAGACTGCTCCGATCTATGCCATGTCTGGCTAGTAACACTCTTTCTTTCACTTTTTCTCTCTCAATATATTCACATAATTTATTTACAGATACTTCCATCAATGTAGATAGGAGATATATGTATATATATATATATACACACACATATTAGAATCTCTCAGTCAGCTGTTATTTGATACATTTTCCTCAAGACCTTGGATATGAACTGTAATTAAACAGAAGTTTAGACCAACTTCTTGATCAATTATCTAAAATCTATTAAAAGGGTGATTAAAATAAAAAAAAACACTTACTTTCTAAAGGGAAGAAAAAGAAAAGGCAAAAACGCTGTATACTCAATGGGAGAAAATATTTGGAAACCACGTATCCAAAAAGGGTTTAATATCTAGGATTTACAAAAGAAAACCTACAACTCAACAATAAAAAGATAGGCTATCCAATTTAAAAATGGGCAAAAGACATTGTCCCAGTTTGAAAGGATTATGTACCCTAGACAAGCCATGTTTTAATCCTGACCCATCTTCTGGAGACAGCTGTGTCTTTTAATCTCTATTCAGCACTGTAGGTTGGAAACTTGATTAGATTATAGGCATAGAATGTGGCTCACCCAACTGTGGGTATTAACTTTTGATTAGCTGGCGATGTGACTCCACCCAATCCAGATGGGTCTTGATGAGTTTACTGGAATTCTTTAAAAGAGGAAGCATTTTGGAGAGAACCTCGAGAATCATAGAGCCCATGCAGCCAGAGACCTTTGGAGATAAAGAAATAATACATACCTGGGAGAGTTTCATGAAACAAGAAGCCTAGAGAGGAAGCCAGCCAACATCACCATGCTCACTATGTGCCTTTTCAGTTGAGAGAGAAACCTTGAACTTCATTGGCTTTTCTTGAGTGAAGGTAACCTTTTGTTGGTGCCTTAATTTGGACATTTTTATAGACTTGCTTTAATTGGGACATTTTCACAGCCTTAGAACTGTAAACTAGCAACTTAATAAATTCCCCTTTTTAAATACTGTTCCATTTCTGGTATATCGCATTGTGGTAGTTTGCAAACTAGAACAGACATGAATAGACATTTTTCCAAAGAGGCCATACAGATAGCCAAAACTCACATTAAAAAATGTTCAACATCACTAGCTATTAGGGAATATGCAAATCAAAAAACTACAGTGAGGTAACATTTCACTCCTACTAGAATGGCCACTATTAAAAAAAAAACAGAAAACTGCAAATGTTGGAGAAGATGTGGAGAAATAGGAACACTTACTCACTGCTGTTCAGAATGTACAATGGTATAGCCTTTGTGGAAGTTCCTCAGGAAGCTAAGTATAGAATTGCCATATGATCTAGCAATCCTGCTTCTAAGCACATATTCAGAAGAACTAAAAACAGGGGCACAAACAGACATTTGTGCACTGATGTTCACAGCAGCATTATTCACAACTGCCAAAAGATGGAAGCAACCAAAGTGTCCATCAACTGATGAATGGATAAGCAAAATGTGGTATAGGCATATGATCGAATATTATTCAGCCGTAAGAATGAATTAAGTCCTGATGCATGCAACAGTATGGATGAAACTGAAGGATATTATGTTGAGTGAAATAAGCCATATACAAAATGACAAATATAGTATGATGTCAGTAATATGAACTAAATCTAATGAGCAAACTCATGGAGTTAAAATCTAGAATATAGGGGTGCTGGTTTGAAAGGATGTATGTCCCCTAGAAAAGCCATGTTTTAATCTAAATCCCATTTCATAAAGGCAGAATAATCCCTCTTCAATACTGTATGTTTGAATCTGTAGTTAGATCATCTCCCTGGATGATATGACTTAATCAAGAGTGGGTATTAAGCTGGATTAAGTGACGACATGTCTCCACCCATTTGGGTGGGTCTTGGTAAGTTTCTGGAGTCCTATAAAACATTTTGGAGAATGAAGGAGATTCAGAGAGAGCAGAGGAGAACGACATAGCCATGAAGCAGAGAGTTCACCAGCCAGTGACCTTTGGAGATGAAGAAGGAAAATGCCTCTCGGGGAGCTTCATGAATCAGGAAGCTAGGAGAAGAAGCCAGCAGATGACTCTGTGTTCACCATGTGCCTTTCCAGATGAGAGAGAAACCCTGACCGGGTTCACCACATGCCCTTCCACTTGAGAGAGAAACCCTGAACTTCACTGGCCTTCTTGAACCAAGGTATCTTTCCCTGGATGCCTTTGGTTGAACATTTCTATAGACTTGTTTTAATTGGGACATTTTCTCGGCCTTAGAACTGTAAACTTGCAACTCATTAAATTCCCCTTTTAAAAAGCCATTCCATTCCTGGTCTATTGCATTCCGGCAGCTAGCAAACTAGAACAATAGGTCATCAGAAGACAGACTGAGGATAGAGAGTGGGGAACTGTTATTTGTGCACAACTTTTTTATAAGGTTGATTGTAAATCTTTGGAAATAGAGGTGTTGGAAGCACATTATCACGTGTGTAAATACCAGTGCTGAATTGTGGGAGAGATTGTGATTGTAAGGGCAATTTTAGAGTCATATATGTATCACTAGAAGGAAAGCTAGAGGATGAACTAAGGGACTATATAACATAGTGAACCCTGCTATGGATGATGAAGTGGTTAATAATACAAGTACAAGAATGCTCTTCCAGGAATTAGAACAAATATACATCACAAATACAAGTTGTTAATAATAGGGTTGCATACGGGAAAGTACACCTAAAGCAAAGTGTGGACTAGAGTTAACAGTGATATCTTAATGTTCTTCCATCACTTATAACAAAGGTGCCACACTGATGCTGTGTCAGTAATGGGGGGAAAAGGGAGCTACAAAATGTTCTTTCGGGAGCAGTGAAAATGTTCTAAAATTGACTGTGGCAATAAATGCACAACTCTGTGATAATACAGAGAACCACTGATTGTACACTTTGAATGGATTGTAGTGAATAAAATTGTGTTAAAAAGAAAAATAGGTACGGAGTGCCTCCTATTCACCAAGAACTTGATAAATATGATCTTATTTAACCCCCCTTTTAAGCCTATGGAAGTTAGAATTGGGCCCATTTTGGAGTAGATTAGGACTTTTTGGTGGTGAGAGACAGAACCCAATTTAAACTCGGCTTAAGAATAATAAGGGAGCGGATTGGCTCATGTGACTGCAAAGCCCAGAGGTAGTGCTGGCTGTAGGCAAAGGTGCCCTCAGGGCCCATAGGGTGGGGCCAGTATGGACCCTAGAAAAGTCATGTTTTAATCAATCCTTTCCACTAGACCCACTGCCTCTGGCCCTGGCCAGGACTTCTCTCCACCACACACACCACACCCCATTAAAAGTTGCTTCACTTTCTTGGTGGTCCGAGCAAAAGAACTTGGATCATGTGTTCATCCCTGAGCCAATCTCTGAGCAACCAGGAACTTGGAGGTCTCTGCTTGCTCAGGTCTGGGTCATGTGCTGAGCCCTAGATCTGGGGCTGTGTCAGGTCCATAAAACTGCAAGGAATGACTGAGAACTGGGATGTCATGGTTTCCTAAGAGGCTAAGCAAGGTATGTGGTCTCCAGGGGACCAGGGTTAGGTGGCCTGCCCAGTGTTACCCAGGGGTAGGGAGCCCAGATGATCATCTCATGTTGGCTGATTCCAAAGGCCTTGCCATTCTCAGAGCAGCAGCCCCCAGCCCAGCTCCACATTAGCATCACAGCAGGAAAAGAGTAACACAAAAATGATGTGTGGGCTCCACCCTGAGAACAACGGAGGGGAGATGCTCAGGAAGTGGGGCATGAGAATAAGCATTTCTAAATCACTCCCAGAAGACTGGACTATTATGCAGCCAAAGTGAAGAAAAAGTACATTAGAATTACCCTTGCCCTCCCCCTCCAAGCAGTAAAGGGTGGCAACATAGGAAGTTTGGTCACTGTTATTGAAGAAGGGCTACCCTCCCAGACAAGCTAGGTGACATGCTCATCATCCAGGTGCCTAGGAGAATGGGTTTGAGATCAGGAGAGCTGGGATGTGAACTTGTGCAAATTGAACCTGGACATGCATCAAGGGAGCATGAAGCTACGAGACTGTCGGGGTGGAGGACAGGGATCATCTTTGTGGTCTGTTTGAAACCAGGCCACCAGGCTAGCTCCCCCTTCCCACCTTGAGAAGCCCTTGTTGCAACATGTAAACGACACTAGCACTTGCCCAGTTGGCAGAGCACTTTGGGGGGGTGAGGAACATTGTGGCCGGTGAGCGATGTCCTTCCTTTTGGCTGACTATATGGAGGTCCCGCCAGGACTGCTGGCCCACAGCAGGGCGGGGAGAGACGTGCTTGTGAAGACACCCTGCAGCCAGGCTGCTCCTCTCTGGCCTCCAGAGTCATCGACCCCTTTTTAAACCAAAATATGCCTGAGGGACACACTTCCCTCCCCATAATTGGACACAGGCTGTCGGAAGCAGCAACCAGCTCCCCTTGGCTACATCTCTGCTGCTCCAAGGTGTCTAGCCATCTTTGCCTTTCTGCTTCACTTGCTTCTCTACAACTGACTGGAAACATGGCAATGGCAGAACAGGAAGCACTGGTGCCCAGTGCCCTTCATGTGCCAGAGACCCCATGCTAGGAATTTCACAGACCTCTCTGCAGAGAAGAAACTGAGACCACAAGAGCTAAGTGATTTGCCCAAGGTCCTGTGGGAATGAGCTCCGGGTGCTGAGCCCTGCATCCTTCAGCTTTCCCGGAACCGAAGTCCTGGTTCTTTGCCCAGCTGGATATCTGGAGTTTCTTAACCTTCCAGAGATCTGCTCCTGCTTTCCCCACCCCACCCCCATTGTCTCAGAAGGACATTTTGCTTCATTGGCAACCCGCTCCCCTCTTGAATGTCTCGCTGTCTCTGCAATCCACTCCAAAAACCCAGCAGCGTCAGACTCACAGCAGGGCCCCTAGGACTCCTGCCTAAGTCCCGGATTTGTTCCAACAGACGAGGTCACCACTTCATTCTGGTTTCAGCAAGATCCTTTATTTATCTTCTGTTCCCCAACCATGTCACACAAGTACAGGTAGCCAGGTACCTGCATGGGCTGTTGGTTTTGTAAACACAGAGCAGGAGTCAGGATGTGTAGATATCATGCACCTCAGTGATTTTTTTAACAAGATACTGGATGAATAAAAATACTTCAGGTATGTTTGAGATTTCTGCCTTTTCCGGCAATCTAATCACTGAAAGATATCTGTGTGTACATTTTACTCAGCCGCAGATGTTTTTCTTTGCGCACTTGCTAGGAAGTACCTAGTGCATTTCAGGCTGTGTTTACTTCTGATAGTTGTTCCCCACAGGAGCCGCTGGTTTCCATTCAGATATAAACACTGGTGTTGAATGTGTGACAAGCTGCATGTTACAGGCTGTTCCTCAGCTTTACAAACCTGACATCGTAATACATGACTCAAAAAAAAAAAAAAAAAAAGACATTTCTAGGAAGGCTGGTAGGCTAGGTGTTCACACATTGGCTAGTAAGAGGCTATTTCTTGACTTAGTGCATCAAATTGGCCTCCTCCTTTGGGAAGAGAGCTGTGTGCCCTTCCTGGGACACCAGAGAGCAGCAAGGAGCCCTGGGTGCTCTGGAGGTCTTCCCAGTTTTCCAGCTAACACCCACTCAGCCCATACCCTGTGCAAAGACATGGGGCCAATTCGCCCCCATAGCTCTGAGTCCAGCATTCAAACATTTATGAACAGACAAATAAATGGGAAATCATAGGCAACAAAACTCCAAATCAAAACAGACGCTTTGGGCAGGTCGAAGATTCCAGTTTTGCCAGGGAAAAGCTTTCCTAGGATTTCACTAGAGGAGTGATTTCTTATCCCAGCACAGTTCCTATCAGCTGTCGAGCCATCCAGCCTATCCTATCTATCACTTTTGACTCAAAACACCTAAAACTTGACTTTTCCAAGCCCAGTTTGGCAGTAGGGTTTCTGTAGGCAGTGAGGTAAACAAATCAGACCTTCTGAGGCTGCTCTATGGGAGCCCAAAATGGCTCTCAAGGACACCAGCCTCAGCTCTGTAAGAAAGCAATGTTTTACTAAACAGCCTCCAGCATTGCCAGTCAAAAAGCGCCTCCCCAACATGGCCCTGCCAGAGTCTGGGGTGATCTGAGTGATGGTGTCCGTTTCCCCAGGCCCAAGCTGTGCCCGGCCCATGGTTGTGAGCAGCCTCTCCGCTCTGCTGCTGGAGTCGGCTGGGTGCTGGGACGGCAGATGCCTCCCCTACCCTGGGACTGCTGAAGGGGGCCCTGTGTGACTGCAACAGCAGCAGAGGTCAGCTCTCTGGTTTGCAATTTCTGTTTTGTTTTTGTCTTTTAAGAATGACCACACAAAGTTTTACATGATTACACTCAGACAAATGATGGGTTGGTGACTCGATTTCACAGCACTGAAAAAAGTAGCAACATAACACAGACTACAGGGCACCAGGTCTCTCTAGTCACAGAGTCAAAGGAACGCGCTACTGTGCCAGAACAGAATCTCCGAAGCAAATGACTGGGAAGCAAAAAAACAAAATCGAAGGAAATACAGGCGGCAAATTTTCCATTGACAGTAACCAAAGAAAAGAGGCACCCGACATGGTATAAAACCTCACATGAGAGCTTTCTGTTGAGACAAGTTTCTGAACATGAAATTAGCACATAGGCGGGGGCTCAACTGTACCACAGTCTGCCCGAGCTGGGCCTCGGCCCCTCTCGCCAGCTCCAGCCCATGGAATGTTCTCATCGTCCTGGAGCAAAGATGAAATCAAGGGCCTGCCGTTCGGCCGCTGCGACGTTTGGATGCCACAAATCGACCATGAAAACAACCCGGGGGCCGTCCTCCGCGGAACCTGTGGTGGGGGAAGAGAGGAGAGATGCCAACCGCCCCGGGGGCCCAGGACCCGCGCACAGCTGGCCCCAGCCTGGCAGCGCTGGGGCCGGGATAGAGCTCCTCTGTGACGGCGACGTGAGCGTGGCTTCAAGAGGCTCTGCGCGCGGAGGATGGAAGGACGTGGGGAGGCAGACACTCACCTTCATGGAATGCAGTGTGCAGGAAAGAATCGTCGAAAAGGAGGCAGCGCCCTTCTGCCCAGCACTGGGGCTCCCCGCCAACCACCAGTTCGCAGCCGCTTGGAGTTTTCAGACCTTTGGGGAAAAAAGAGAGAGAGGAGAGTGTGAACAAGGGAAGGATCTGGGGGTGGCCAGAAGTCAGGGGGTGCTCTGCTTGAGTGACAGCTTTCCAGTTCCAAACCACCCAACCTTCTGCCTCCCTCCTCCAGTCCTGTCTAGGGTGGGGGCAGTTCCACAGGGCACATCAGGCAGAACACAGTTCCTCACTACCTTCCTAGGCCCCAGACCCATCCATCAGCTTAATCTGCTCTGGGTCACAAACCCCTTTGAGAATCCAATGAAAGAAAGCCACGGAGCATGGCTTGCATTATTCTTTCAAGGCTCCTAAAACCCAACCATGGGATCCCCAGAAACCAAGGAAGGCCAGGTTCAGAACCTGACCCTGCCCAAGCATTGTGTTTACTAAAGCCCAGCTTCTAGGGCCATTCCAGTTGAGATTAAAGATGCGATGGCTTGCCCAGTGCTCTCCTCTTTGAGTTCCAATCTTGAAACCGGTTTTGAGGCCCAAGGATGACATGATTTTAGTCTAAGTTGCCATGGCCTCATTCTGGGAAACTGGTGGACATCCCTATGGAAATGCCTGAAATCAGACTGATGCCTTCCTAAGGAGCTACTCCCAAGCCTGAGTGACTTAACCCAGGAAAGGGGGCCAACTAAAGCACCGCCACATGTGGCCCTTCACCGCCCTGATTCTCATGCAAAGGTCCAAAGAAACACTTGACCTCTGTCACTACTTGGACATCCACAAACTAAAGCATCTCTATAGTCATCATTTCAGAAAGGATCAGGTTAGCCCAGAGGCTCTCAGGAAGAACTGGCCCGGGAGAAGATAGAGGCCTGGATGAGGGGTTGGGGCAGGGGCATTCTCATCTGCCATCTTCAGTGACTCACTGTGACAACCATGACCCAAAGGGCGTTGGTACCCCCCTCCCCCAACTTACTGTCCCTCATGAAAAAAAAAAAGAAGGATCTTTCTCTCTAAAAGCTGGAGTATTTGAAAGCATTCCTTGAACCCAAAGTGGATGGCTCCAGGAAACATATGTAGAGTAATAATTCAAACAAACAGGCTACATGGAGCAGGGGGAAGGACAGAGGTCTTTGGGGCTGACAACTAGCTCTGACCCTTACATGCTATGTGACCTTGGGCAAATCATTCAACCTCTCTGAGCTCCTGGCCTCCTTGTCCATAAAAGGGGTCATGAACAGATTTACTTTCCAGGGCTGCTATGCCAACCAAGGACAATAGATATCAATAACCAAAGACTCACTTGGGCAGGTTTTATGCTACACAAACACTTTCCAGACCTCACTTCACTCACTTTCCAGATGGAGAAACTGAGATTTACAGAAGTTACATGACTTGCCGGAAATTACTATTTATATTTAGTTCTTGTTGGAGCTGAGATTTGAACCC
This sequence comes from Myrmecophaga tridactyla, assembly GCA_004026745.1. Classification (NCBI taxonomy): domain Eukaryota; kingdom Metazoa; phylum Chordata; class Mammalia; order Pilosa; family Myrmecophagidae; genus Myrmecophaga; species Myrmecophaga tridactyla. The sequence continues at coordinate 14,755 of PVIY010034900.1, forward strand.
AGGTTTGTCTGGCTCCAAAGAATAGGCTCTTAAAGATAAAACTAGACAATATGAATCACATGCTAGTCATTCTATCAGTAGCAGTGGTCTTACAGAGATGGTTGATTTCCACACAGTTAAAATATTTCAACCATCAACAGTACATTTCATTAAATAAGCTGAGACTATCCAGCCTGACTCTGAAATCATGGTTTCCTGCTACTGTCAGGGTTAAAAAGGAGCTCAGTCTGCCGCCCACTGGCGGGATGGAGTGGGCCCCACAAGTCACATTTCCTTTTCATGTGTGCCCTCACTGGTTGGCTCAGGCAGAGAAAGCCCTTAGGAACAGGCAGTTCTCTGCAGGGACAGTCTCACCCCACTGTTTCAGAAAGAAGCTCCCCTTTCTTGGGGCCACTAAGTGACTCATTACCACTCACCAGGGAACAAGAGAAAAATGGCCCTGCTTGCTGTCTGCCACCTCCTCCACCCCCCCATCCTGCATTGGGCTTTCCCTGGCATACCCATCCTTGCCCATTGCCCAAAGACTGGCTTAGTTGGCAGAAATAATCAAGACATTCCCAAACAGAGCATTTGGGAGACTCTTAGGGGATAAAATGAGGCCCAAGCATGGCTGTGGACATTTCCCATATTCCCAGGCCCCTCTATGGCTGTGTTTCTCCACCAACCACAGAAGGAAGCAGGAAGAGGTGGGAGGTGGGGGGGGGGGGAGAGTGTGCTCTGTCCACCAGCAGCCCCCACTTCAGGAGGCTGGTGGGTGGCAGGTACCACCTACTTAGACTGCCCAGAAATTCAATGACATGCATAAAGGGAAAAGGGAATTGAATTATCTAGACTCCACTGGACACACTCATGCATCTGCCTCTGCTCCCTCCTGAGTGTGGGCTGTTTACACAGGAATATGCTCCCCCATAGGCCCCTGGCTGCTGAGCTTTAGAAGTGTTTGGGGCGGATATATGCTCGTCTGCAGGAGGTCTGTGACAATACAGTTGAGACATTCTAGCCGGTATGCAATGTGACAATACAGTTGAGACATTCTAGCCGGTGGGCCTGGAGCTGGCCCGCGGTTTGGCATGGAGTCGGGTTTGGGTGATGCCACCTCTAGAGGAAGACTGGAGTGCCAAAGGTATGACTGAGTAAAGGAAGCAGCAGTGGCGGGTTTCAGTTGGGTGGAGCAACAATTTCATCAATCACAACTCAGATGGAGGGCAGGGAGAGAGGAGAGCAGGCTGGAATCGAGAAAGGGTGCTTCTGGAACTGCAGGTGCCTCCCTGCCTTTGGCCAGGTGTGGCCCCCAGGTACCTACCAGACTTACTCTGCTTCTGACCTCATTCTCTGAACTCCCTCTTCAGTCAACACACAAGGGCACGAGTACCCACAACACACCACTTTTATTTCCTTTCTAGGTGGGTATCAATGTGGGGATCCCTTGGCCCTGGGGAACAAGCCACAGCCCAGTGGGGCATCTTCCAAGGAGGTTTCTGGCTGTCCACGGGAATAAGGGTTACCTATTTTTTCTGGCAGCAGGTGACTAGCTGGGCCAGAAGGAAAGGACAGGTTATGTCCACTTCTCTGTTGGAGGGGACGTGACATGCATTAATCAAAACCCATAGAGTTGTCCAACAGAGAGAATGAGCCCTGATGTAAACAAACAAAGCATCGATATTGGTTCATCAGTTGTAACAAATGTATCACAGTAATACAAGGTGCTAATAATAGGGTGGAATATGGGAATTCTGTATTTTATGCATGATTTTTTCTGTAGACCTACAACTTCTTTAATAATAATAAAAAATATATAAGGGGGAACGGCGGGTGGAATATGGCAACTCCCTATCTGCTCAATTTTCTGTAAGCCTAAAACGCCTCTAAAAAATAAAGTCTATTAATTTTTTTACAAAGCAAAAGAAAAGGACACGTCTGACATGCACACCACACACTTACGTGTATATTCCACAGAAGCACAAGCCATTAATCCACAAGAGGCAAAGCAAGGTTTTCTTGCCACCACTACTTCCTACTCAACCCACCCACCTAGAATTCTACCATGTCAATCCTCAAATGCCCTGCCCTTCATGTCATTCCTAAGCTTTAAAAAAAATACCTAAAGGGAACCCTGTAACAAAGAAGCACTGCTTCTCACTGTCCTAAGCCTAGACAGCGTTTAAGGCCCTCTGTGATTCAGACGCTGCGCCTCTCCCCAATGGGAATGCCCTCCTGCAGCCAGACCAGCCTCCGGGCAGGCCTGGGCTGTGCTCCCTCGGCTCTAGGGGTCCCATCTAGCCTTCTGAGTTATGGCTAGCCCACCTCCCCAGAGCCAAGGTACGTCTTCAGCCTGCGCTTCCTCTGCCCTGGTGCCCTGCATAGCAGTTTTTATTATCTCACCACTTAAGTAAAAAAGAGCTCCTACCTGCAGGCATGATACACACACTGCCTCCAAACCTCAGAACTGCCCTAGAGGTGGGTACCATTACCTCCAGTTTCTCCAGTTTAGAGAGGAGAAATTGGAGGCTCAGAAACGTCCAGGGACCTGCCCAAAGGCATTGAGCAAATGGGGCTAAGTCACGATTTGAGGCTAGGTCTGTCTGCCTCCAAAGCCTGTTCATTTCCCCCTGCTTCCTGAGGGCTGAGACCAGGTCTGATGGAAGTGTTTTCACACTGTTGAACTAGGATCAAGAACTATGGTTCTCGATTATAATGGATACCAGCTGTCATTTATCGAACGTTTGTCATGTGCCAGGTGCTGTGCTGTCCTCGGTGATCCCAGGAGGTAAGTGTTATATTCTCGTTTTAAAAACGAGCAACGGAGACACAGAAAGGTTCCATCCCGTCCAAAGTCTTACAGCTGCCCATAAACCCAGGCCACCTCCTCCATAGCCTCTAGTCAGCCCTGTCCTGCCTTTACTCTTAAAATACCCACACCACGTCAATTACTCTCATCTAGTGGTTTCCTTTTTATTTTAAAGCAGCGGAACCCTCTGCACAAACCGCATCTTCCTTGGAATCCCCACACAGAGAAACAAGAGAGGCCAAGCTGCTCCGGGTAAAGAATGGGTGGGGGCCTGCAGCATCCAGCGATCACTAGGCAGCCCCAAGGCTCCTCTGCAGAACCTAATCCATGAGCACTCACTCTAGCCTTCCTCATTCGGCTTTCCTTCATCCATGCTGAAGCAGAGACAGCTCAGCAAACCCCCTAAAGGCATGGCACGCTCTTTTCTTCGAGAGCGTCTGGAGACCCACCTCGTCTAGAGATGCCAGACCCATCTCTTCAGGAGATGCCACTGCACCAGCAACCAACCTTTTTTATCACGACTCACAAGAAATGAGGCTTTCTGGTGAATCAATATCCTTATTCACCAAGTTGTCTTTAAGCCTGCCTTTATTGGGTGGTTCTCTCTACATGAGGCGCTGTGTGGACAAATGCTTTACAACATATATTCTTATTGGAGCCTCAAAATCATTCCATAGAAGATGATCTTTTAACTACCATTTTCCAGACGAGGACACTGGGGTTCAGAGAGGTGAAGTGGATTGCCCAGGGACACACAGCCAGCTCTTGGTGGGGCAGGCTGACTCTAGAGCCTATTTGAAAAACCACTGCCATACACGCAATATACATATTACCTATTCTCCTAAAAGTTGAATAGAATAACCACCACCAAACATCATTTCACCCTTGATGATTCAGTAGCACTTAAGTATCTTTTACAGTCTCAGGAGTGTCATTATGAACCTCATTAATCATTATAAAATTGTTTGACTCTACAGCTGCACTGTCCACTACAATAGCCACTAGTCACAAGTGGCTATTTAAATTTAAACTGAATAAAATGTAAACATTCAATAGCACAAGTCACATTTCAAGCGCTCGATGGCCACACGTGCCTAGTAGCTACCGTCTAGGGCAACGCAAATGAAGAACATTTCCGCCATTGCAGAAAGTTCTTCCAGAAAGATCTTGTGACGGATTTATGCTGATCACAAGTTTCTATTTTCACTCAATCACCCCTGTCAATATTGTTCACGTGCCCTTCATCGATTTTTGATCAAAGCACAGTGAGGACTGCACAAAGGCCAATCCCGGCCATCTGAACTTCCGTGATGTCTGGGTCCCATAAACCAGAGTGGACTGTACTTGCGAGTGTGCGTGCCACGCTACCCCGTCCCTGCAAAACATACCTAAATGGCATCGTATGCGGATGTTGGTGGGTCCATAGTGCTCCGTTATCACAGTCCCCGGACTCAGCACTGAGATGCACGCGTTCCCAAAAACATTGTTCCCAATACAGGTCCGAAGGCTTCCAAGCAAGCGGTACGTCCGTGGGCACTTCCTGCAGTTCCTGGGGACGCAAACCCCCTGGTTGACCAAGTAAAAGGTGAACCACTCCCCACTGGGGGTGCTGTTCATTTTCCATCCTTGCGGGAGGCTGCAGTTTGAGAAGGCTTTGTAGAGGGCCTCGAACTCACACAGGATGGTCTGGAAGTTGCGCTCCAGCAGTTCCACGTCATGCTTCTGGGCGTCCCGGGAGAAGTAGGGCGTGGTGGGGAGGTCGGGCAGAAAGAAGACTTCGGGCTTCTGGATGGAGGGCCGGCTGCTGAGGTAGCGGCCCTGCTCGCGGATGCCCTTGTGGATGCGGCCCATGCCGGACCAGGAGTAGCGCTTGGCGTACTCCTGCAGGTTGTGGTACAGCTTCTGGTTGAGGCCCTCGTGGTGGGTGCAGCGCACGCACTCAGGCGACTGGCAGTGCACGTACCCGTTCTGCAGCCCGCCGGCGTCCGCGCCCTGCATCAGCGCGTTCACCGACACATAGGGCCGGGGCTGCTCCCGGCCCACGTGGTAGCAGTACCACACGAACAGGACCAGCAGGCCGGCCACCGTCACGATGGCAGTGGTGTCGCAGTCCCGCACCGACTGGATGCCGGTGGCGACGCAGTCCCTCAGGCCGTCCAGCGACCAGCTCCAGGCCACCAGCCACTCGAGCGACATCTTCGGGGAGGTGTTGGTGGGGGCGTGAAGCAAGGGCCAACAGTCAGTCCTCTGGGGTCCCAAGGGCACCCACACCATGCAGGTTAGCAGGCGGGGGGAGGGGTGGCTGGGGCGGGGCTCGGCATGGCCGCCGCTGGTCCTCGGACCCTGCCAAGGGCGGCATTGACAGACGACAAGGTCGCCCGTGCCCACCACTCCACTCCCGGCAAAAGTCACTGCAGGCAGGGTGGAAGGAGCTGGGTTGTGTCACATGAGCAAGTGGGGCTGGTCACTGCAAATGATTTTTTTATTTTTTGGGGGGAGTCCAAACCTGGGATGAAAAACAAAAATTCAGCATAAACTGTGCACCTGCAAAATATAAAGTCCCAGGCAATCAGTAAGCTCTCTTGTTAGTAGGGAACGACACTTCTCAATCTTGTGTCTCTCTCATTTTACCACCACTCCCCATTCCTCAAAAGGCCAGGAGTGTTTAATCTATATCAAGAAGTGTTTGATAATTACGGCAGTCTCATCCACTTTGCTGCAAGCCCTGGGAAGTGCTCTTATCCCCGTTTTACAGATAAGGAAACTGAGGCTAGAGAGGTCATATAACTCACCCAAGCTCACCCAGCCCGGACAGGGACCCTAACCTCAACTGACTGCAAAGCCTTTGTCTATTCATTTTGCTTTACTGTCTCATAGCAGGTATTTAGTACGTGCTAGTTCTCCTTAAATCACTATGCCTATTATTAAAGAGACATCTGGATTCAAAAGCTTCTTTAAAATGGCAGAGGGAAACTGTATGCATGTGTGGGGGTGAGGCAATGGGAAGTCTGCGCTTCCTGCATGATTTTCTGTAAACCTACAACAGCTCTCAAAACAAATTTAAAGAAAAATGGCAAAGGGACTTTGAATAAACCATAAGCTGCATGTTGGGCCTTTTCCTTTCTCTTTTCACAGCACTTCATCATTCTTCTTCAGTCTCCCTTGCCCTGCTGACAGGGGTTGAGCTTACATCAAGTTGGGGAAAAGGAAGTGGGCTCTCTGATGTCACATCAGTGGCTGACACGGGACACGTGCTGTCTGTTTGGACGTTACCAACTGCCTCACCTGTGCGGCTGTGAAAGTGACGTGAGGAGGGCAGGATGGAGGTTCAAGGTCTTGGAGGCCTCTGGCTCAGTTCCCCACCAGTGGGAGCCTGGGAGTCATGGTCACCGATTTAGACAGTGTCTAGCACCCTATCCCAATAACCTATAAATACGAACGGAGCCCAAGAGTCAAGCTATCTAGGTCTATAAAACCTTGGCTCTGATCCCCAGTGCTGTCTCAGACCTGTCCATCCTGCTTCTTCTCATCTGATGAGAACAGCCAGATCGACGTTCTGTTATAAGTCTTGAGAAGAGCGAGCATTCAGAAAATCTGGGGGTGGGTGGGTGGGTGTTTGTATGCTGCATAGCAGGGTCACAGTTCATTCTTTTTCCATGCGAGTACCCTGTTACTGCAGCACCACTTGTTGAACTCTTTGTTGGTTTCTTTGTTTGTCTGGGGAAGTGCATGGGCTGGGAATCGAACCCAGGTCTCCTGCATGGCAGGTGAGAATTCTACCACTGACCCCAGAAAATCTGTTTCATACTCTACACTCTCTCTCTCTTAGAAATAAAGGAGAACCAGTAAAAGAAAAAGAAAAGGGAAAGAAGTACCTTTCTTTTTCCCCAGGGACTAAACTCAGTGGAACATTCTGGCAGCATAGAAGAGTTAAGAGCCCAAACTGGAGATGGGAGGGACCAAGTATTAGTCCCATGCTTAGGCAAGCCACTTTGGCTTCCTAAGTCTCAGTTCCCTCACCTAGAAGATGGGGTCACCGCTCTTCTCTCTGGATGAAGATGAAATGACGATGGACATAAAGAACCCGGGTCATGTCACAGTTTGTGCTCACTGGGTGCTGGCAACTACTATGACACACGGCATCCCCTCTTGACTAGGCAGCAAACTAAAGCTGGGGTATCGTGGCAGGGAAAGGTCATCTCCAGACTAAGAATGCCAACAGCCAAAGGTAAATCCTGGACCGGACAGTCTAGTTGCAAGGGATTTTTTTTTGTCCCCAGACTTGCTAAATCCAATGAGTAGTTGCATTAGCTCATTAACTGCCAACTTGCATCTCTCAACTGCAGGCTGGATAAAGACCCGCTTGGCAATGAGATTTGGTAAGTCAAAACCACACATGCTGAATATTCATGAACGTTTCTTACATTTCTAGGAAAAACACAAACGTGGGGAGGTTAGAAGAAAGCTAACATTCTCCTCACATGTTCTCAAGTTCTCAGATTCAGGAGGAAAGGGAAAGGCAGAGCCCCATGGATGGCAACAGACTCATCCTCCGTGGCCCCCACTTTCCTCCTAGTCACATCACACAAAGGCAGGCTGTTTGCTCTTTAGGAAAAAAAATCAAGAAAGTCAGATGAAAGGTGTTTTGTTTGTAAGCCATCTCCAACCCAGAAGCTTGGGATTCCTCAATTCACCGTGAACCCAAAGCTATCATCTGACAAGCACTTTTACTAAAAGGATTTCCCCATCACTGAGCTCAAGCCCTAACACTTCGCTCCCTCTCTGGAGGAAAGGTGTTTCTTAAATGTTCTAAGAGTGAAACGGTAATAATTTAACAAGCACCTGTTAAGTGTTAGCTCTCATCAAGCACCGCTAATCAACAAAGCTCAAGTCAAAAGGCAGACAGAAAACAGGACAGGGGACAGAATCTCTCCAGTGGGTTTCCCTACTGTTCCAAACCCAGCCGTGAGCCCTCCCCCAGGCTGAAATGGAAACAAAAAACAAAAGTCCCAGTGTCCTGAACCCCAGCTTCCGCCCCCTCCTCACATGATCATAAGCAGAATTTAGCATGAAGTTAGATCTTCTCATACCTGTCACTGAATTTTTGCCAAAATATGCTGGCACACCCCTGAGCCCAGAAATGGATTTACAAGTTCCAAGTCGAACTGTGACAATAAAAGAAACCCTTACATTTGTAGGGTAACTGACAGCTTATTAAGCCCTGGTGCAAACATTTGACCCTCGCCACCAACCTCCCCCACCCCCCCAGCTATTGTCTAAGCCACCACAGGAAATTCCAGCTTCCTTCACACCTCTGTTCATTTTCATCTGTTTCACTTCTGTCCTCAGTAGGGGAGGGGAGAACTCTACACTTCAATAACATGCAACCCTAGATCTACAGGTCAGCCTGCTCCAGGGAATAGGGTCCCAATTCACCTCCAATCAGCACACACGTCTAATTGGGACACATGTCAATCAAATACAGATGCTGGCACAATGAATGCCTGGAAGATGGTCTCAAGGCTGTGCCCGGGGTTAACTCAACCCAGATTACCAGTTCAAAAGGCTGGCCCATCCTCAAGAGGCTTTGGTCACTCCCAGGGTGTGGCCAGGCCACCCTAGAAGCCCCCACTCACCCACCCCCAAGGAGCGGGTCAGCACTGGGCAAGAGGGTGGGTGATACACCCTCCATCCAGGAGCCAGAGCGCTGCCCTGGGGCCATGCCTCCCCCGTGGGAACCTGGAGACCTTCCCTTCCTCACTCTTTTTGCCAGCATTTCAGTGCCCACCCATCTTGGAGGGTGGGAAAGAGGGGAGGGCAGAGGATGGGTTAACACAGATGGTGACCACCAGGAGGTGGTGGGAGGAGGGGGACGGAACGCTGGCGAGGTAAGGACTGACAGGCAGAGGCGCGTGAGAACTCATGGGACGGGAAATATGGGAACTGGGTGATGCCGGGGCCGGGGGGAGAGGAAGTGAGGAAAGGGACCCAGGAGTCACGGGGCAGGAGAGTGATGAGGGGGACGTCACCTCGTGGGCCAGGCGAGGAAACCGCAATGGGGCAAGGGGGTGGAGGAGGCTGGGGTTAAAGGACGGCAGGGGTGCCCGGTCCGGGTCGCTTGGCAACGGGGCCCCCTCGGTTCGGCCGGGATGCGGGGCGCAGTCCCGGAGCATCCTCGGCGGCGCTGCCGCCACCGGGCGGGGGAGGACCGCGGGCCTGCAGCCGCCCGCCCCCTTCTCGCCTCCGGGAGCCGGCGCGGCCCCGCCGCCCTCCTTCCCCCACCACCCCCGGGGACGCCGCTTACCTGTGCGCGGGCGGCGGGGGCGACGCAGCCACCCGAGGGCGCGGACGCCCGGACGTCCCCTGCCCGCGCCGGGGAGCCACGGCCCGGCCGCTGCCCGGCCCACGCGGCGGGAGCCCGAGCCCGAGGCGAGCCGGTGCCCGAGCCCGTGTCGACGCGGCGCTGCGCTCCGCGGGGCCGCCAGGACCACAACTCCCACAATGCCGCGCGCGGCTGGGCTCGGCGCGGGGAGGGGGCGCAGGCGGGGGGGGGGGGAACCCCCGCCTCCGTCTACCTGCGCTCGGCGGGCGGGAGGCGACCCGGGGGGCGGGGACGCGCTGCGCGCTCTGGGGCCGGCGGCTCTGAGCACCGAGACGCGGCGCCGCCGCCCAGCGCCAGGGTGCGCGCAGGCGGCGCTCATTACTTCCCGAAGCCCCGCACTCATTAATTCACCCGCCCATTCGTTCCTGCCTGAGGCGTTCTCTGTTCTCCCTGTCTCTGTCTCTCCCTCTGCCTCTTTCCTCCTACACGTCCGCCCTTCCATCCTTTCACTTTCCCTCTTTCTTTCCTCACTTCCTCCCTCCCCGCAAGCTTCCTTCCTTTATTTATTGATTCAACATATACTTACGAAGGCTTCCCAGGCACATGGGATGAAATCGCTAATCCAACAGGATTATGGAAAAACTCATTCATTTAATACAAACGATTTTTGGGCCCCCTCCCCGGGCCTGGGCACTGTGCTGAGCAGGCCGCGGGGATTAGTTCCTGCAAGGCCCTGCCCTCAGGCAGTCACAGTCCAGCCAGGAACAGACACCCAGTGTCCAAATAATCACAGGGGTAAATCGACAGTGACCCGCTGGGCAGAGTGTCACAGAGAAAGTACAGGACAGGACGAGCGTGTGCGACAGGGGAATCTAAGGGAATGAGGATGAGGCCTCCCTGAGGAAGTGATGTTTGTGCTAAACCCTGCAGGAGACAAACTAACTATGGCCACGGGATGTGTTGGGTGCTGGAGGGGAAATATCGATCCGTAGGTTCGGGAAGCATGGAATGGGATGGCCCGCCCAGAAATCTTCTGTCCCTGTCCCAGAATCCACCTCTCATCCGTGTCCCAGAATCCACCGCTCATCCCTGTCCCAGAATCCACCTCATTCCTGACTGAGAACCCACTCTACAGTGACCCGGAACCACATTGTCCCTGTCCTTTAACCCACCTTGCCCTGTCCCAGAATCCACCTTGGTTTTGTCCCAGAATTCATTTCTCAACCCTGTTCCAGAATCCGCCTGACCCCTGACCTAGAACCCACCTCTCCAGTGGTGGGGAACCCACATCGACTGTGACCCAGAATCCACCCCGGTCTCTGTCCTAGAACCTACTTTTGTGTTGTCCAGAATCTGCATCTGCTGGGGCCCAGAAGCCACCTCACTCCTATCCCAGAATCCATCTCTACCATGCCCTGGAATCCATCCCATCTCTGTCCTCACTCCCCTTTTCGGAACAACAAAGGAAGAAGAACATTTTTTTCTCTCTTTTGTTCTACTGAAACAACCAAACTACAGCTGTCGGGAAACCAGAAGATGCACCCAAGAACTGCTCACAGCATAGGTAATGAATGCAGGTCTCGATCTGGAAACATTAAATTGGATGTCTGTCTTCACTGCCAGCCTGAGGGGTTGGCTGCCCATGTACAGAAAGTTCCTCACATTTAAACGTCTCCAAGGTGCTACCCATTCAGTCACAGCGTCCCACTGACAGGGTTGGGAAAAAAAAAAAAAAGACGCCCTTTGTACAATTACAAATGTGTGTTCCATTTCCAGACCACACCATCTGTAGTACATTATAAATTAGTGTTGTCTATAAATCCTGCAATTATCTTTGACCCATGCAATTACATTGCACTGTATTTATGAGATTGTTGGTAAGATTATTTATTTGTTCAAAGGCAATTTTGCTAATCCTGTTTGCCATTTCTTCATCTTTTTAATCTGCTGGGAGAGCCTCAAAAAATGGAAATGGCCTGGGCTTCTGTCTACCTCTGGGACGCCCTTGGAAGGTGAGCCTCCCTGGAAAAAGGTATCCAGGCTTTGCAGAGGGGGCCCTTGGGTGAGAGTTCCAGATAAACTGTCACTGCACTATATGGAGGAGCTGAGCTGAGGACCACGTGCCTCTAAATTGCCTCCCATCAGCTTGGCTGTCACAGACATCCTCCTCTTCTTGCTGTCTGCTCTAGGGCAGTCGTGCCTGACCTCCTCTGGAGCTGCACAGCCTATCATTACGCCATCTCATACACTCATGGGGTCCACCCAACTCCCTCCTCCTTCTACAGACGAGTCACTAGGAGCCCAGGGAGAAAACATGCCTTGTTCCATTGAGCTCACAGCAAGGAAGGCAGTGGGGAAGGTGTTGGCTCCGGAGAAAGGCTGAGTTGGTGCATTAAGAAATGAGTATGGTCAATTTTGGAGTGCGATTTGGTAGTATTTGTTAAAAACATCACCTCTGATAAATTCAATTTCACTAGATGTGTTTTCATATTATATAATGCTATGCTGCTATTAAAAAGAAGGAGCTAGATGTATTTGTAATGATAGGGACTCCTTAAACAGATAATAGAGCAAAAACAACACACCAATATTATACTTGTAGTATGATTACATCTGCAAAACACATATACACGCATACCCATAAACATACACACCACAAAACATTGCTCTGTACTTTTTGTGGGTTTGTACATATGTTTATATAGACACAGATAAGAAAAACTAAGAGAATAGGCTAGTAAGTTCTCCCTTCTAAAACTTAAAATATTACATTGCTTGTAAACATATTGCTGTCCCTCAAAGAAAACACACCAGATTCATCGATCGCAGTGCTGACTGCAGGGGAGCCCCAGAAGAATGAGAATTGAGTCTGGTGGACAAAGGAGCTTCTAGCATTTTCTGCAATGATTTCATTTAATTTGA
>PVIY010034901.1:0-26754 GCA_004026745.1 Myrmecophaga tridactyla
TTTCCATCCCTTGATGCTGAATCTCAGCTCATTCCAGGTTCTCTGTCCCATGTTGCCAGGAAGGTACACATCCCTGGGAGTCATGTCCCACGCAGAGAGGGGAAGGGTGGTGAGACTGCTCATCATGTTGGCTGGAGAGAGAGGCCACATCTGAGTAACAAAAGAGGCCCTCCTGGGGGTGACTCTTAGGCCTAAATTCGGTCTGCATTTCAGAGAGCCACTCTGATAGCTGTGGGGAGGATTTACTGGAGGGTGAAGACTCTGGCGGAGAGAGAGTGCTTGGTGTCACGTTGTCCAGATGCAGCACTGGGAGGGTCCGGCCCCCGTGGGAAGACAGAAGGCTCAGTGCTTGCCCACAAGTGGCCCGCCCACTGCCTCCTCCTTGTCGTGGGACGCGTGTGCACCGTGACGGGGGAGTAAATAAGAGCGCAGGTGACGCAAAGCCTCCCCAGTAAAGGCCACCAACGGTTTCTTCTAAGGCATTTTTGTGAAAAATGCAAATGTAGACAACCTTTGGCACTGCTGTCATCTCTTACAGATCCCATTCCTCCTATGTGGCCTCTTCGTAAAAGGTTTGCTAAATTTATTTGCTGAATAGACTGAAAGATTTTTTTTTTTTTAATTTGCATATGGGCAGGAGGCACCAGGGATCGAACTCCAGACCTCCAGCACGGCAGGTCGGAGCTCTGCCTGCTGAGCCACAGCAGCCGCCCTGAAAGATTTTTAAAGAACATAGTTTGCTAGAATTACGGTAAGCATTCACATATATTCTTGATACAAAGCAAACTGATCTAAGATTAAACTTCAAAGTTAATTTCAAAGGAAAATGTGTCACTGGGTTCATTTAATGATGTAGCATTGTTTAACTATGTGCTTCTCTGGTTTACAGCATAAATCCCTTAAGTTCTCAAAATTCAAGGATAATTTCTTTCAGATAAGTGTCTCATTTCTTCTCTGAAGAAGTTCTAGAATAAAATTTACTGCAAGCAGTTTTAATAGAATAAATGTATAAGTGTAAAAAACAAAGTAAAGATACTTCTAGAGTCTGTGGTTTCTCTGCGAACATAGTTACCAAAGAACAGATTGTAAGAAACTGAGATAATTAACAACAGACATCCTTGGTAACCAAGGCAATGTCAGTGAATGATTTGGGAAAAAAGAAAATTATTGAACTTAAATATACCATAGATTCAATATTATATTTATACTTTGATTACATTAACATGTTTTTTGCTAAGAGCTCTTTCTCACATTTCTCAGAACATTTGAAACTTCTCTTTGCCTGGCAAGCCAAAAGTTCAGATGTGTGGAATATCATACTCAAGCAAGAACAGATTACATGGTGGTACGAAGGTAGTGTGGTTTCACTCTCGGATTTTGAATGACTAAAGACTTTGATCTAGAGCTAAATATATAAGTTTATATAAGGATACTACCTGGATTTCTCTACAGAGATCCCATTCAGGGTCCTCTCTCCACTGGCCATATTTTGGCTGAAATCACATCTCAAAGATTGCTAGGGGTGGGGAAAGAAAAAAAGTATGTTCTCATACTCTGTTGAGAACATCAAGGCTACAAAGAATAATAAGCTAATGTGTAGCTCACTTGCACGAATCAGGCATTGTTATAAGGAGGTTAAGAAACTTGCCCAAGGTCACAGAGCTGGGGTGTAGTAGCCAGAATGTCCACCCAGGCAGTCTGGCTCCAGAGTCCATACTCTCAACCCCTATGATCCAGACCTTGTCTTAAGGAAAACAGGCTCTCTCCAAAGCTGCAGTCCCTAACTCCACCTCCCCCGAGGGACAACGAGAGTCCTCACATTGTATCCTAAGGAACATAATCTCAGCAATGTCTGTCACATGCATATTCTTGCACATGTCCATCTTCATTTTCAATATAAAAATGAAGGTATAAGTATTAATGAGCAAAGAAATAGAGCTGAAAAGCTTTATTTTATTCTTTTATCCCTACCCAAATAACTTTTAAAAACAGAGTTCTTTGAACTGGACCATGCACAGTGGTGGGGATATACAAAGATTTTCTGGGAGCTCTGGGTATGGACAGTTTTAAAGTAATTATTTTCTAGACCCTTATTTCCAAATGATCTTTTTCCATATGTTCCTAAAATTGATCCACCTGAGAACAGTGCCTGCCTTCTGGTGCTTCTCCTTTCCTACCTCCCTTCTATATTACAATCTTCCCTCTTCCATTACCCATAGAAGGGTATACTTTACCCATCAAGGACACTAAATGGCACATTTGTGCTGGGTATAAAAATTGCTGGCATAATAAATGAAGGAATGATTTGAGAACGCATAGTTCCTGAGGAGGAAAGGGAGCTGAGAGAACATGAAAGAGACAGTATCATATATTATCTAATGATAGTCTCAATGAATGGCTCTATGTCTTGCATATTTTCCCTCCACCCACCCACTCAATTTTCTTTATTTGATTATGAAAATGAAGCCAGACCTTTTCTATTAGAAAATAAGTCTGATATGGTGGATTGTTTTAACAATAAAATTGGTTTTGTTCATTCAATTTAAGGCCGTTATTTTTTTCCATAAAATTGAGCTAAGTCTGCAACCCCAAAACTATAAAAAATTCAAAGTTCTGGATATTTTATGAAATATATTTAAAGCTCACATGCAATATTCAATATGCTAGAAATTACATCTTTTCCAACTACTGTACAAATAAATAATTGAACTATTGATAAAATTTTAGATGTCAACTTAAAAATGTGAGAGAGAAACAGTTTTTCCAAACTCTTTAGGAGGTTCTGTAGCAAAAATGTTCAGAGGTTACTGTTTAAAAGCATACAGTCTATCATTAAATCAGGCCATGGACTACGTTATTAAAAAGCTTCCCTCAAGACGACCTAAGAATTTAAAGCGTCCTCTCCCAGGGTACAGGATTCTTAGATTGCAGCAATGGAAAAACAAACAAATGAACCTTTCTTTTCCATATCTAATGTTAATGAGAATAATAGTCAAGAGCAGAAAACTTCAAAGCCTTGTGAAAAATTAAGGAAGTGATTACATGTATCTTAAGAGTAAACCGTTTAAAATGAGAATTTTCAAGGATAAGAAAAAACTTGCATTGATTTGGTTTAATATTCCAGCAGGGGCTAATTTAGGCCCAGAGGGTGGGACTTTCCTCCACTTCCTATAATCTACCTGGCCATGCCGGGAAACAAGCCAGCTCATTCTTTTGGCCTCTTTATGATGTCAACAGGTACCTGAGTGAAGGCCTTCTGAGCATAACGAACAGGACTGAAGTGTGGCATTAACCAGGGGTCCTCATGTCTGGCTGGACACTAGAATCACCAGAGAAGTTCTAAAGATTCTGGCATGCAGGGCTCATCTCAGACCAACTACATTTCTGGTGGAGAGGTTCGGGGGTATCTTTCAAATCTCCCCAATTTATTCAAATTTGTGGCTAGGGCTGAAAAGGACTAAGCCTCTAGCTCTCCCAGTTCACAAAAGAAAAAAAAATTGCAATTACCTATTAAACTGGTAAGAGTTACACTGATTAGCAAGCTGATATTAAACTGTAATCTCTAAAAGTATAAAATAGTCCATTCCCACCTTGCCCAGCTCCCCTCATTTGTGCCTCTGCTATTTCCCAAATGAAAAATAGCTGGACCAATTTATACATGTAGGTAAAAATAACTGCCTGGGCACGGAATGTGGATGAGCTGGGGGAGGGAGGATGCATTTTTGGCTGCCCCTGTTTGAAGGCCTAGTGCTCTGGCTTGATAGGACTGTGATATTAATAGGAATCAGACTCACAGGTGCACAGACAAAGCCCAGGGATTTCATTGGTCCTGGCCAGGGGATATCTGCCTGCCATTCTAATACTGGGACTAAAAAGACAAATCCCATTTCAAAATAGACGCAGAAAATGTGATCCCTAGGAACAACAACAAAAGCCATTTAGTACTGCAAACATTTCGGTCTTACATCTCAATCCATCTCTCTCAAGTGGGGCTCACCCTGCCTGGTTGTGAATGTCACCAGTGATGCAGAGCGCATGACCTCACGGGAAGCAGAAACGGTACAGGGTTTGAACACATACATGCTTAGTTTAAAATCCCACGTCTATGTGTGATTATGAAAACATTATTGCTGATACTCCAATGTATGGACAGATGAGTAAGAAAGTAAGGACAAAAAATAAATAATGGGTGGGGGGAGAAAAGGGGTATGGGATGTTTTAGGTATTCTTTTTTATTTTTTTGGAGTAATGAAAACATTCAAAAATTGATTGAGATCCAATACCCCTAAAGATTGGGAGAAAGATCAAAGGAGAAGGAGGAGTTATAACAGAGAAGATAGGATTTAACAAATGATTATGACTGTTGAATAATTTTATTGACATTTCTTTTAGTCTCCAGTGTCTTGGAGCAGCTAGAACGAAAAACCTAAAATTGTGGAACAGCAACCCATATCATACTCTGAAAGCTGTTCTATAACCAACTGCTGCAGCGTGCTTAGAAATTTATTGCTTTTTGTATATATGTTATTTTTCACAATAAAGAAGATTATGGTGGTGAATGCACAACTATATAACTATGAACCACTGATTGTACACTTTGGATGACTATATGGTATATGAATATATTTCAATAAAGTTGCATTAAAAAAAGATTGCATGGAAGAAAGATTATATATGACTTCTTTTCTTCCCCCCCCCCCATGGGTAGGCACCGGGAATCGAAGCCGGGTCCTCTGGCATGGCAGGCAAGCATTCTTGCCTGCTGAGCCACCGTGGCCTGCCCTATATATGACTTCTTAAGATTGCATAGAAGAAAGGTTTTAATCTACTTAAGAAAAAAATATGCATTGTGGTTTACTATACCTTTGGCTTACACATTTTGCTGAACTTTTTCATATGCCCCTTTGTAAAAAGAAATAATTAGAATATTCATGATGTCTACATTTTTGCTTTTGTACTATATCCACATACTGTAGATAAGCATGCCCTCCTCTAAACTGGAATGCCTTCACTTGATTAGTAGCTGAAGGTTTCTTAAACTTAACACTCCTTATTTTATTTTTTGCACTTTTTTTTTAAGTCATAGAGAAAATCCCATAACAGAGTTAGAAAATTCCATAACAGAGTTTATATTAAAATGCTTAATTCTAGCACTGCCCATTCATTTTCATGTTGAGAAGGGGTGTCAACACTAAAGGATAGTGGGATGGAATCAACTGATAATCTTGGAGAGGCTGGTCCCTCCGAGTTTCAGGATTTATCTGACCTAGGAACCTTCTGGGAATTATAGGTTCCAGGAAGGCAAACTTAATCCATGAAACCTTTAAAGAGTCTCAGTTCCAGCCCTAGGCGTTCTTAAGAGTCATCAGGAGTAATGTTGATTGGGATTTAGCAAACTATGGCAATTAGCACCATCTAACTGGCTTGCATAAGAGCAGCCTCCAGAATAGCCTCTTGACTCCATTTGATCTCTCTTGGCCACTGATGCCTTATTTTATTACACTTCTTTCCCCTTTTTCAGTCTGGAAGGAGTTGCAGGTCCCACAGTGCCAGGTGAGACTCATCCCTGGGAGTCACGCCCCATGTTGTCAGGGAGATTTTCACCCCTGAATGGTTTATCCCACATAGGGGGGAGGACAACAATTTTCCTCGCAGAATTTGGCTTAGTGAGAGAGAAGCCAAATCTGAGCAACAAAAGAAGTTTCCTGGAATCAACTCTTAGGCCTCATTATGGGTAGTCTTAGCTTCTCCCCTACAGAAATAAATTTCTTAAGGGCAAGTCTCAAAATCCAGGGATTAGTCCATTTTCTTGGGAGTCCCCTGTGGTTGCGAGGGTTTCTGGGATTTCCCTATAGAATGGGAGAAGGAGTCACGGAGGAGGAGGAGGTATAACAGAGAGAATAGGATTTAGCAAAAGAATAGGACTGCTGAATCACTATATTAATATTCCTTCTAGCCTCCAGTGTTTTGGAACAGTTAAAGGGAAAAATCTGAGATGGTGGAATGGTAGCCCATGACAAACTCTGGGATATGTTCTGTAACTTGCTGAAGTGCACTCTGAAAATTATCGTTTTTTTTCTTTGCTTTGTATACATATCATATTTTACAATAAAAAATGTTTACTTCTAAAAAAATATCCCACATCTGCCTAGCTGAATAACCAAAGGCGAGTTTCTCAATCAACATCAAATGTCAACCTCTTCATGCATTTATTAGCTTCAATAAATGTCAGTTCAAACCAGGGTTTCTCAACTCTAGCATGACTGGCATTTTGGGCTGGGTAATTCTTTGCTATGAGGGGGGCTATCTTGTGTTTTATAAGATATTAAGTATCCCTGGCTTCCACCCGCTAGATAGAGTAGTGATGCCTGCCCCTCAAGTTGTGACAACCAAAAATGACCCCTGGAGGCTCAAATCATCCCCAGTGGAGAGCCACTGTCTTAACCTCACTGCTCCCCCTCCTACTCTGCAAAGGGTTCAATCCATCTTTGGGCAGCTCTATAAGAATGTTCTAGTGACCTGATGTTCATTTTTAACTCCCACCCCCTTGAAGCACCAGGGAAGAAGGAAGGGTAACTGAAGTTTCCATAATTAGAAAGTGGCAGAACTGGGATTTGAACCAGATCTCTCCGACTTCAATGTTCACTTTGTTTCTATAGTACTATGCTGTTTTTTGGAGGCTAATCTCTCTTTCACAAGATGGCTTAATTACTTATTTGAAAATAGTTATCATGTCATCCTCCAGCACCCCAGAATACTCTAACAAAAAAAGAAAAAAAGAAAAGGGGATCTAAAAGCAAAGCTACAAGCACAGGACTACTTCCTAACTGATGGGTCAGCCAGAGAATACAGCATAGTTCACTATATGACTACTAGGAGAATATTTAAGAAGCCAAAAGTAGGCTGAGCTCTTTGCCGTGCTTAAAATCAAAATCAAAAGCAACATGGTTATCAGGAAGAAACTGAAGCTCTGGCCAAGAAATAAAGGCCCATGTTCTACAGGGCTGTAAGTGAGCCCACCCAGTGGGGCTGCTGCCAGAGCCAGGAAAGCCCAGAAGCATGGCAGAGAGATTGTGAGCGTACTCTGGACAAAAAAGTCACAGAGGAGAAACCTGCCCCAGTGGTCCACTCACTATCAGGTCAAACTTTCAATAACTTAACCACCAAAGATAATTAAAACTAGCACACTTGGCTCCAAGTTTTTAGTGTTCTAAAAAGACAGTAGATAGAGTAGTGAGCCCTTGCCCCCCAAGCTGCGACAACCAAAAATGACCCCTGGAGGATCAAATCGTCCCCAGTGGAGGGCCACTGTCCTAACCTCACTCCTTTGTTGATTTGATGCCTCAAATTGACAAGCTAAGCCTGAGTGATGAAAGTTAATTTAATCATCCTTGGCTTTTTCCAAGAACCACTGGTTCCTAAAATTCAAGTGCCCATCTCTTTCAAGAAGTGGTTGCACATGCATGCCATCTGTAAAACACAAGAGTAAGGCAAACAAGGTGCTGAGAGGAGGCGTGCCCAACGCCAAGAGCGAGGGCCCCTTAAATCTTGCACCACAGATGCCTTTCTTGCCTCACCCTGCTGTCTGCCTTGAATCCCACCTCTGCACGTTTGACCTGTAGTCATGACTCAAGGATGCAAGGGACAAGGAAACTATCTTTGAGAAGTACATGATCTAGAGGCACATGCTCTCAACTACGGGGGTGGATTTTAAAGTGCGTCAAAGAGTCTTCGCAGATCTGGGAGAAGGAGCCACGTGGGTTCATCCAGCCCTGAAATTAATGAGCTGTATGACCTTGAGCCCCAAGCTTTCCCTGGATGACTGAACTCATCTGGAAAATGGGGATAACACTTGTTCTTCCTGTTCTATAAATGGTTACACACATCAGATGTTCATGTATGTGGAAGGCTTTGAAAAATGCGATGTGCAAGTTACTACCGAATGCTACTCTCTTGTCAGTGCATATTTTAAATGGACTGTTGAGAAATAGGAGGAGAGTAGTGGGGTCCTTGCCAATCTGGCCAACTGGAAAGCAAATGGCTATTTTCAGAAACCCGGTGATTTAGTCGGTCTGCTCTCCAAAGAACTCTCGTCTTGCGGAGAGTTCAGCACAACAATTTGAGAACCCCTGTTCTATCCTGTAAGGTGAGGGGAGAATATAAAAGAGCTTCAAAAATATGGAGGAATGCTGTAAAGTTAATTATCCCTTAAAAAAATATATATGAAACAATGAAATAAAATATAGGAACCAAGATGCAAGAGGAAAAAGAAAATAAAAATGTTTGGTCCAAGATAAAGCTTAAAATGGGGCCATTCTTTTGGAATTTTAGAAATGTTCTTTTTTCCCTTCTATCCTTTCTCATGTATTGTGGTGTGAAGCTACACATCAACTCATAAACAAGTTATGCTGAGGAGTCCACTTATGTACATATACATGTTGGTTGTTTGAAATATTAAGCTTATAATCCTGAAGAAAACCATATCATAGTTAGTAATTAAATCCCTAGATAGAGCTATAAAGCAATCAGGGCTTGAAGTAGCACTAACACATAGTGGGGCTGGGGCTGGACTTGGAGCTAAGGCCAAGAGTCTTTGTCTCTTCAATATTAATGAGGATTTTGCTTTCAACTCTATGATATTTCCATGGCTTATTTTTTATAGGGGGGTGGAACTAGTTGATGTTCTTGGAGAGGCTGGCCCCTCTGGATTTCAGAACTTATCTGGACTAGGAACCATCTGGAGGTTGTAGTTTTCTGGAAAGTAATCTTAGTGCATGAAACTTTTATAGAATCTCAGATAGAGCCCTAGGTGTTCTTTAGGGTTAACAGGAATGTCGAGGAGAGAGAATTATTAAGCATGTGTACAACAGGGCAAGAATCTTGGGAGTCAGGCGGGCCACGGTGGCTCAGCAGGTAAGAATGCTTGCCTGCCATGCCCGAGGACCCGGGTTCAATTCCCGGTGCCTGCCCATGTTTAAAAAAAAAAAGAATCTTGGGAGTCATATTAGAATTCCACTTATGCATGGCTTATTTTAATATAAAAATTATAATATTTTCACAAAAATCCCTAAGGAAAACTAAGGCTTCAGGAATACCTGCCATGCTGTTATCATGTGATTCCCAGATGCATCCCCCCCCCCCCCCCCGGGAAAGCAGAGGCTGCCTCAGCAACTGCAGGGACCCAGGGGAACTGCCCAGTGGTCCTGTGACCCTAAGCAAAATCACTCATCTCTCTGAGCATCTCTACAGTGAGAATAATAGTATATAATCCAGGAAGAATGTGTTACTGTTGGAATTGTGCAAAGAATATGAACAAAACTAGTACCAGACTTTGAATACGGGCGATGCCTGACAAAGAACATAAAATTAAATTGTTACTCACCAATGCACTTTTCAAGAAAGAAAACCAGAAAAGCGTGAAAACGGAGAGACTACTTGTGAGCTCGTCTCTGTGCTCATAGCCATAAACAAGGTATCAACACAAAAAGAGCACATGAATATGTAATTACACTCCCACATAAATCCTAACCTTCAACACCAAAGCACCCAATTTCATTAAAATTAAATTTCTCGGGCAGTGCAAGGGTAGTTCAGCAATAGAATTCTCGCCTGCCATGCAGGAGACAGGTTTGTTTCCTGCACCACGCAACTCCCCCTCTGCCGCCTCCCCCAATTAAATTTCTAGTTGCCACATCTGTGGGCTGAATATTAATGATCCCACAAAGGGTCAGCCTACACAACAACAGCCCAAAAGTTCAAATATTCTGTTAAACATACTTAGATACTGACAAGAGTTTTAAATCATCATTCTTTTCTCTATTTCCTCATTTGAGCTTTTTCCATAGTTGAAAGGAAAGAGTATTGAAGGAATTAAGGAAAACCATGTACTCCTCTCCCTGACTCATCATGAAACCCAAGGGGACTCACAAGCTTTCTGTCTTATTATCTCCATTTATATAGGGTTAAGACAAGGTAATTCTAAGGTTCTCTATAAGGTGTACAATTCTCAGAACTTGAACTGTTATAATATTGGTTTTCCTTTCCCTTAAGTGTCAATTTGGTTAAAATATTAAATTTCTGTAATAATCTGCAAATCAAGCAATATGCACCTGTTTTCAACGCAGACACTGAGGGGTGCACCTGACAATGCAGATGAAACCTTGCCACCAGACCGTACACTTCATCATTTGGGACCCTGTGCACCCAACAGAGCTCAGCATGTGCTAGGTCCTATAATACTCATAAAACACACTGAGGTGGGATTGTTTTCACTACAGTCTCCAAAGGAATGAACAAATGCCTCCTTCTCCTTTCTGGATGGCTCGGAGGACCCAGGGGCTGTGGCTCTGCAGTCTGACTCTACTTCAATTTCCAGCCTTCCACCTTAGCAGTTGGTGATTCGAGGCAGTTCTTAGCTTCTCTGAGCTTCAGTCCCCTGATCTGCAAAGTAGGGATGATAAAAACCCTGACACGTAGTTGAGACGGTGAGTAATAACATCTGTATGGAAAGAGGCTAGGAGTGCCCAAGCCCATGAGGTGGGAGTCAGTGTTAAACCCAAATGCAATTCTTGAGGACACGTGCTCTAAAAATGTCTACTAAAGCTGGAGGTATAACCCTGCGAAATACGTCCACCTGACAATTTCAAACCATAAATCAATCCCACCAAAAATCTTCGTGCCCAGTGCCATTCTAAGCACTTCACAGAGTGACCCCAAGAGCAAACTAAAGCACAGGAAGGTTAGGTAACTTGCCCAGTGTGTTAGATTCAGTTGTCAACTTGGCCAGGTGAGCATACCTAGTCTTGTTGCTGCGGACATAAGCGAATGGTATGTGAACCTCATTTGTTGCTAATTACATCTGCAGTCAGTAGGAGGCGTGTCTGCTGCAATGAGTGACGTTTGACTTAATTGGCTGGTGCTTAAATGAGCGAACGCAACGTAGCACAGCCTAAGCAGCTCGGCATTCCTCATCTCAGCACTTGCAGCTCAGCCCAGGTTTTTGGAGATGCAGAAAGAAGTTACCCCGGGGAAAGTTGTTGGAACCCAGGGGCCTGGAGAGAAGACCAGCAGAGACCATCCTGTGCCTTCCACATAAGAAAGAACCTCAGTGGAAAGTTAGCTGCCTTTCTTCTGAAGAACCAACAAAATAAATCCCCTTTTATTAAAAGCCAATCCGTCTCTGGTGTGTTGCATTCCGGCAGCTAGCAAACTAAAACACCCAGGGTCACTAGCTGGAAAGTGGGGGAGCCCAGAACTAAACTCACCCCCATATCAAACATAAAGTCCCTGACAGTCTTCAAAGTAGACATCCCAATCCTTAGGTTTCTTTTCTCCTTTTGCTGGATAAAATTCTTACCCAGACACTAGCACTTTCTGGCCCATTCTTTGGGAATCAGTTCATGGGACATATGGCAGATCAGAAATTGACCATTTAACTTTTGGGGATAAACCGCACATTTGAGCCTTACTTTGGATGTCATCTCGAGAATAATTGGAAATAGTTTCCTATGAGACTCTTAAAATCCTATAAAAAGCAGATTCTAAAATCCCACTATCCCAAATCCCAATTTATCTCCAAAAGGAGCTAGGAGTGAGGGAAGAGATGCCATACCTATTTATTTATGAACTATAACCTAATTATAGTTGCTTCAGACTCTATAAAAGCTGTCAATATGTGGCTGAATGGGTTCTGGTCATCCACAGAAAATAATTTTGGGCATTTCAAAACCACAGCGATGGCGATTGGTTTCATAGTCATGATTTCAAACAGAAATGCAAATACGCTCAATTTATACAAAGGGATTGAAAAAATGTTTCAATTCAGTAGTACGTTCTGTATTTTTATTTTTAGGTATCCAAAAAATCTGTCAAAAAACCCTGGTTTCTAGCAGCCAAGAAATATATCAAAATTATTCATTTCAGCTCAGCAGTCCTTGCCACTCTTCCTGGAAAGGACCACAGACAAAAGATGACATGGGCACAAAAGCACTGATGTGGCTCCTTCCCAAGTCACTTATCACGCAGAACGCATGCGGTGTGAGGCCAATTAACAGTGCTGTGTGGGAGGACTCTCTTTTAACCTTGAAATTCAGGGGAATTTTAATAAAATAGAATCATAAAACCCAGAACGATTAATTATTGTTCAAACAAGAACAAATCACGTTTAACTACATGCTTCTTTCAACTTTATCTTACATAAAGGGGTACATGTTGTATGCATGTGTGTATGCATGTAGAAGCAAAGGTATATGAAAGCATTCAGGCGATTTGAATAAAGATAATATTTAGAAGGCAGCTGTCGCCAATTAAACGGAATGGCTAAGTAATCCTCGGTCATGCTATGAATCGTTACAGGCAGCAACTGAACCATTTATTTATTTAATTTTGATTTTACTGGAAGAAACATGCGATGCTGCCATTCAAGAAGTCAAGGGGACAAAAATACGAGGGAGATGTAGTCATATAAAATGTAATTCAGAAGCTTGGTCTCTATCCAAGGAGAAATGGTATCCTAAGAAACAAATCTGTCATCATGTGCTTGTCAGAAAGGGCCAGACAAAACAGAGTTTGATTACTTAGAGCTGTACACTAAAGAGAGCCAACAAACTTTCCCAGACCACAATTTTTTTAAAGGGAAAAAAAAGAGAGAAGGAAAAGATAAACTTCCAAGCCGTGTTCTAAACACTTGATATGCATGATCTCATGTAATCACTCCAATAACCCTGAAGGAGATACCACTGTTAGACTTAATTTTAAGATCAGTAAAGCGGGGTTTAGAAAGTTAACTCACCTAAGTCATACAGGGAACAGGCCAACCACACAGTGCTGGATCCAGGGTTGTCCTGACTTTCTTACACTGTCAGTGAAGATTTAGCTGAGATAATCAGGATCCCAGAGAGGAGGCAGAACATCAGGCAGCCCAGAATTGAAGTAGTATCATGCATTACGACTCAGAGAAATTCCATTTCCTTAAAATCTATAAAGTATCTTTTCATTTTTAAAGAGATATTTCATACTGTAAGATACGTGACATTCATGTAGACAGATTGAGCTAGCTTAAATTCAAGTTACCCACAATAAGACCATGGTATTATAATGAACGGAAGGATCCATTGCAAATTTACGTTTCCTAGATTTTGTTCTTATTCTAGAACAAAATAACGTTGATTTAGGCTACCACAGTCGCATTATTTTTGAATATTTTCCTTTAAGAATTTGAACTATTTCATTGAAGAGAAAGAAACTGAGGAACAGACAAGGACATTATTAAAGTACAGCAGAGAAGACTAAAAAGCACCCAAAAGGCATATTGTGGGAGAGGGCTGAGACAGTGAAAAATGTATGGAACAGAAAGAGTCATGTGGGGGTTGGCCATGCTCACCTCCTAAAGCTCTCCCCATCACACATCTGGGCTCACTAAGCACCACAGGCAGAGGCTGTAGGCTCCAGGGCTCGTACACTCACTGTGGGTACCGCCTTCAGGCTCTCACAATATAACATGCTCTTTTTCTTAGAACTCCTTTTATGTGTTCATGTCTTCTCAAGTCACAAAAGACCTCAGGACTATATCTGTGTATTTCCCACAGCATTTAGCAGCTGCACCAACATGTAGTGTGTTCTCAATCATCTCCCAATTCTATCAATGCCATCCAGGGTGAAATGACCCCTGTGGGATGGAACTGGACTTCTCAGGCTCTCCCTGTAAATCTGCCCAGTGTTGAAATTGGGCTGTACAGCAATGGCCCCCAAAGATAGCAGATCATAATCCCTGGACCTGAAAATCCTACTTTATATGGAAGAAGAATCTTTGCAGATGTGATTAAGATAAGGGCCTTGAGATGAGAGATTACCCTGGATTATCCAGGTGAGCTCTACTTGCTACTACAAGTGTCCTGATAAGAGAGATAGAGGAAGATGCTACCTGGACAGAAAAAGAAGTGGCCCTGTGACCACAAGGTAGAGACTGGAGTGACATGGCCACTGGTCAGAGGATGCCTGAAGCTACCAGAGGCTGGAAGAGCCAAGGAACAGATCCCCCCTGGAACATCTGGAGGGAGCATGGTCCTGCAGATGCCTTAAGGCTCAGCAATGCTGTGTTTTGGGGTTTCTGGCTTCCAGGGCTGCGAGAGAATAAATTCGTTGCTTTAAGTCACTATGTTTGTGAGAATTCATTACAGAGCCCTATAAAACTAATACATGCTCAAAGACCAATCCAAAGATAAGCATTAGAAGAAAAAGCACTAGAGATGGGAGATGCCTCACCGCTGGCTCAACCAGGATACTACTGCTGTGAATCAGATGTTGAACTACACAAGGCAATCCTGTTCTAGCCCCCAAAATTCCCTGCTTGATGGTGTTGGAAGGTCCCTATAACCCTTTATTCTGAGCACTGCCAAAATAAAAATGCTCTCCATGGGTCAAACTCAAATCCTGCATAAGAGATAAGAAGACTGGATGAGGTTGGCCTCCAAAAGTATTTTACAACTTATTCATTACTCTGCTTGGGTTGCATACAATAAAATTGCTCTTGTCTGCTCAAACACCAGGGGTAACTTACTTCCTGGAAAAACAAAGACAACATAAGCAAAAAAATGAAATACATTCCATTCATCAAAACAAACTCCAAAAGCCTGTTTAAAATACTCTTTCTTTTTTCATAAAACCTAAAGGATTCTGAAGACAATTTCTACTATCTGCCAGTAATTTCCTCTCTCAACATCCAAATTTTTTTTTTTTTTTTTTTGCCTGTCCGGAATGCCCAGATATAGCTGTAGCTGGTTACTTATATGGAAGTATGTTACAACTGTCTTTCTTCACATAATGCATGAAGCAATATATAAAACCCCTCATATATGATATTAAATTGTGGTTTCTGAGGCCACATGACCAGCTGAGTGGGTATTTAAATATTATTTGGTTTTTTCAAAGGCTCCATTGGTTATGCAAGCCCTTGAAGGTTTTTTGTAGCTGCTCTGCTATTATTATTTAATGCAGCCTAAATAATGATAATCATTAGTTAAAATCAGAAGACAAATACACAATGTGAAATCACTTCTATAGCTTCTGCCAATGATCTCAAAAAGCCAAAGGATGAAGGACACTGGCCTAGCAGTTTAACTGAATGCATAATGATGAGGATATTAAAAACAAAAACAAGTAGTTGTAGCATGGAAATCGCGTGCTCACAAATGCTCGTTTTTGAAAGAATGACCTTTTCTGTTCATTTCA
The DNA here is from genome assembly GCA_004026745.1 of Myrmecophaga tridactyla. Lineage (NCBI taxonomy): Eukaryota > Metazoa > Chordata > Mammalia > Pilosa > Myrmecophagidae > Myrmecophaga > Myrmecophaga tridactyla. The sequence continues at coordinate 15,229 of PVIY010034901.1, forward strand.
GAACTGCCATGTTTTTATTTAGCTACTTTCTAAGAAATCTGTGTGAACAGCTGCTTGGTTAAAAAAAAGATACTGAATTCCAAGTGCTTTCCCCTTCAGATGCAATTTATTCAAGAAAACATGGACACCAAAATTAATCAAAGGGAACCCAAATTTAATAGTCTTGTTAAGAAACTCCACTGTGCATTACAGAAAGTTTTCTCATTTATCTCAGCTATCTAAATTAAGCAAGAAAATATTGCCAGAAGGTGATGGGAAGGGGAAACTTTTAGCTTACTTTTAGAGAAAGGATCAAGTAGAAAGCGTAATGTATATTTCCATAATATTGATTAATTTTCAGACTTCCTATGTGCTAACGGGAAAGGTCAGTACACAGGCTAGAACAAAAATGGGTGTACATGTCATGAAGGCAAAATTTTCTCAAACAGGAGATCATATAAAACAAATCTTAAGAGTCTATTATCACATACCAGAAAATACATGAGTCAGAAGCAATAAAATGTTTTACAAAGAATAGGGATTATTAATTGAAACTTTAGATAAGTAACAGCATAAATAAAAAGCAGTTTATTATTAGATGATCACAGCACATGAGACTGGAAGCAGGAGCTGGATTGTACACAATGTGGGCTATTAAAATTATTTTACCTTCTAATGATATGGAAGCACACTGTAATTACCCCATACGCAAGAGCTGACATCTTATTGTTATTCCAAAGGGGGATTTACTACTCTTTTAAAAGATAATTCATTCAATAAAAACCAGGTACACTGATGCACAGATGATATTGACTTTGACTTTGCAAAGAACACAAAAAGCCATTTCTCCTCTTAGCTTCATAAGATAATTTTACTAAGAAACACTTTCTGGTAATGACAAGTTCACGCGTGCAATTATCCCTCAACTGAAAAACAAATCCATGCATGGCCCATACCAGGGAATTACCAGCCAGAGCTGCTCTGGTCAAGTTCACTTTACTCTTCTTGTTTGACAAGTTTCTCTGAACCTTTGTTCTCAAATTCCCGGACGTCATCACCCAGTTGCATATGATAAAACCCAGGAAAATGATGTGAGGGAAAACTGTTAGTTTAGATATACCTTATCCCAAAGATAGGTTAGTATCCCAGTAAGCTAAATTTAAAAAAGGGAGCAAAAAACTACATGGTATCCATTCATGCGTTTCTTTAGATAAATATTCTATGGATCAGCAGATCTCACCTTCCAAACTGAAATCTATTTAACAGGTATTTCATTTACTAAATACATTGTACGGAATGTAAGCATCCGAAGAATATTAACATTTAAGGCGCATACATTCCATACACTTATTTGCACTAAGGAATAACATTTAATAAATTTATTTATTCAACAAATATTTAATGATCTTTTAAAAGACAACAGGGGGATGTGAAAAAAACATAAAATGATTTCTGACCTCACAGAGAAAAGGATGTAAAAGGAGACATATATAAAAATATCTATAAATACAAGAGAGTGATTTGAGCAGTGAGCAAGGTAAAAATAAAGTGCTACGGGAGACCAGAGGAGTGCAGGACTTGGGGTAGCCAGGCAAGGGGCCAGAGGACCCCCTGGAAGGGGAAGAAAGACTGGGCAGAGGAGTCCAGCCCTGTGGGACGAGGCAGCAGAGCATAAAGGTGACCGAGAGATATCCTGCCAGGCAGCCAGCAGTCTTCTGTCCAGGGGAGAAAGCCCAGGACAGCAGGAGGGGAAAATGCCTAGAGGCATCTGGATACTCCCTGGAAGGGAGCGGGAAGCCAGAGGCAGCAGAAAGTAAGACTGTTAAGTTTCAGGGAAATCACTCATGGTCAGCTCATGTGAGAAGCCCTAGCAGCCGCTGGGCTGGGAACTGAGAGTCTCTTGCTTTCTGGGTATTTTCACAGCTGAGGTCTGCTGGTACCCACTGGTCCATCTTATCAATATTGGAAGATGACCAGCAGTTCTGAGTTCAAGTTCTCATTCTGTCTTTCTTTAGAGATGTAAAATGACTCTCTTCTCATGGGTCCCAGAACTGAGATCTTTCAAGTAACTTTTCTTACTCAAGGATTACAGGTAATTAATGGCCAGATAGTACATGCAATCTATCTTCTTAAACTGGCCTTATTCCAACAAGAGATGATACTTTGGATTGCTTCTTTGTAAATAAATGGAAGTTATGTATGTATTTGGCAGTGGTACAAGGTGTGGCTAGAAGGAGAGGAGGGAAAGTTAAATTTCAATATATTTTATCTCGGTGACTGCCAGCTGCTGCTTCACCACATCCATGAAAAAATCCCACATTCACGAAAAAATCACTTTCAATGAACAATTATTAGTGGTGAAGTGCTTGTCCTGACAGCTTCACCTAATTTCCTTCAGTTTTACAAACTGATACATCACATTAGCCTATTGGAAAACATAAAACATAAAAATGAGGAGTTGTTTCTTTTAGGCAAAGACTGTACCACCCACAAAATCCACTCATGTGCCAGTAAGTTGGTAATGGTGATAAACTGGCCAGTTTCAATTATTCTCGGGACTCTGAAAACAGCCAACTATCATGGAATTAGACAAATTAAGTTAGTCCATTTAAAGCTGAACCTACGGTGCTGGAGTCATTATACCATACTCTTCCTACTCGATTTTAATATAAAAACATAACTTAAAATACTTGCTTTGCAGAATCTCCTCAAAGAACACTACACAGTTACAAATGACCTCTCTAATTTGAAGAGAAGACTGGCTTTTGCTTCGTGGGGAAGGCATTACTGGTTCGTGCCATTTCCAGGTCTTGTGCTTTCCTGGCTCCAGCAAGAACTAGACCTTTTAGGGCCCTCACAGTTGGCAGGTTAATAGGACCAGTTTTGGCCAATGCACAGTGGTAAGAAGTGACCATATCACCTCTATGTCGAGGCTCTGAGGGCTCCTGGGCAACATTCTGTGGTTCTGGGTCTCCAGTGACTGCTGGATTGGAGCACCTGCCGCCCTGCTTTGGTAAGTAGCATGAGTGAGAAATAACTTTGTTGTGTTAAGCCACTATGACTTCAGAGTATCTATTCTATCTCTGTTTAATTGATCACCATCCGTGGGTTTCCAGTGGAAAAATAGGGTGGTTACTTTGTGAGCAGAGGAAACATCTCTGTGGCATAAAAAGTTATATACATCTACGTAAATAGTTTCTTTTCATCAAAGAGAAATTGACTGCAAATTTGGTGCACATTCAGCAGTACTAATCCTTTCCTTCAGAGTCACAGTGGGACAATATATTTCCTTATTCTAAATTGTAAAAGACATTACAGGGATTCCTTTCTCACATATCATTTCTAAAAGTGTTACTTCCTATAAATGCTATTTTCATATGCAACAAGATAAGCGACTACCTATCTATTTTTAGATGGCTCTACCCAGTTCTGAACCTGACCACTGTTGTTTATATACATTTGAAACAACTTCCAAGCTGTTATGCTGGTAATTATTTCACATTTGCTAAGAATGAGATTTCGTCAGCAACAGCAGCTTATCATACAGATGACTAGCAGTATAATCTATTTTTTCTTGCATTTACGAAGTCTGGTCCAACAATGGATTTGGATCTATTTTTACAACAGATACTTTGTGCTAATAAGATTAGTGAAAGAAATTTGGTCATTGTACTTCCTGCCTACTAAGCTGTAATGGAAAAGGTTAGTCATTTTTTTGTTTCTTCCTTCCTTTTGTTCATTCATTTATTCAACAAATATTTATTTACAGCCCGCTTTGAGCTTCAATGTCATATGCCCTAAGCACCCAAAGTATACTGCTAATCTGTGGGTTTATAATATTAATTTATAATAAAACAACTGGATAGTTGGTGGTTATAGATATTTTTGTTTTTTTATAGTACAAATAGATGGATATTAAAGATAGCACTTTAAATTGTTACATAAGAACTTGATGGATAAGGAGTGAGGATCCTGAAGGTCAATTAATTTCACTAATGAAATCATTAGCAATAATGGCATATGATGTTGGAGGTAAGACCCCAATTCATGAGTGTAATTAAGTAAAGGCAGAATCTGAAAACATGTAGAGAACTGCATAGATATTTACACTTAGGACATAAGGAATTTGTAACTCAAGTAATCCTAAAATATGTAAAATCTACAGAAGACATTCTCCTGCCCTGGACGCCAAAGGCACTCAGTGGTGATGAGGTTTTAAGTGAAGTCTTCCTTCCCCTAATTACTAAAGGCTTCTCTTGTTCCTGGTGATATTTCACCATCAGCAGCTACTGCAGCTGGAGGAATGGGGCTCTGAGCTGTGGGGCTGACTCATCTTACACTGGGAGAGGCATGCTCCTTGTAGGCTCTGAGCAAAATGTACTTTGGTTCAGAACTTTATTTTGAAAACACTTTAAGAAGTGGATTATAGCAGTCAAAATACTAGGAAGTCAATAAAAGGAATACTTTGGCTCACTGGTTCTTAACCTTTTTGTGCCCATCGAGAGATGTTATGACATTATTATTGGCCCTATAACCTAAGGATGCAGCCTAGAGCACCCAGCATTTGGGACAGCTCCCTGAGACGTAAAGTTGATAACTCTACTTCCTCCCACCTGCTCCTTATATCCTCTCACTTAAAAAGCCTTCTGAAATGCAACTTGTATTTAGAGCAAAAATCTTGAGACCGAGCTAATTTATATAAAAGGTAAATCATTGGTAAACATTAGCAAATACTATCATCAGATTTATTTATGAAAACATTCACAACTGATCTAGCACTCATCTTACTGCACCAAGGTGCATCATTCCATCCATTCATTCATTCTTACAGATGATCTTGTTAAATGACTATGCAGATCAGCTGAGTGGTAATGGATTAGAAATGTTTAACTTCTCAGAAAAGACTGGCAAACACTTCACATTTAACTATACCTTACCTACACCAAGGATCTGTTGCTTAATTATGGGCCTTTCCTTATTCCTGCACACTTACATTTAAAAATATGTATATAAATAAAAATAAATAATATTATACGTTCACATACCATGTAAATATCCAAAGTGTACGAGTGATTTATAATATCATCCTATAGCTGTGAATTCATCATCACAACTGACTTTTTTTTTCTTTTTTGTGCACTTACATTTATGCCTCTGAGTGTGCGGTACAAGGAATTAACCTCAATCTGAAATGAATAATAACATAACTGGAAGAGAATATCTTGTCTATCTGATATTTCTATTTTCTAATTGCAGGTGGGGGTTATAAACCATTAATTATCTGAACCTTTTAATTTGGGGGAGTTTGTAATATCTATCCCTACTGTTACAGACTGAATGCTCAAGGTTCAAAACACATTCTCACTAGAACCTCAATATAAGAAAACCCTAATGACATTGCTGAATATTATTTAATACATATTTGATTAGCCTCTACTTTTTAACATAGGGTTTTAGAAATAAAGTAAAAATTAATTAAAAATTTGCGCTCATTTTGCAAAGAGTAAAACAAAGGACTAAGTAGACTACATACAAAAGCACAGAATATAGTTAAATCACTTCTCTTCCTTTCCCTATACAACAAGATTCCATCACAAAGCTATTATCAAATCATGTTAGAGCCCAACTCACATCTGATTTAAAGGCTTACATGAATTGTTTAATAATTCTTTTCACAGGTTATTCTGTTTACAATTGTACCTTATGTGAAATTTTTATGGTATACTTTCTCAAAGTGAGGGACTATTCACAATTGTTCACTTTTTTTGATGCATAAACAAAAACATCCCACAAACAAAAATAAGAAAATAGAACCCAGCCCTTTTAGCAGATGTTCACTCTCTCTCAGTGTGGCAGACATATTTCCATTCCCTTCTATGTGTTTTTAATACATTAAGTATACAACTACATTTTTCACAATGAACCCTGAAAAAAGAAGTAAGCTGAACCTTTTCTACAGCTTACTATTATGTTTTTTTTTTCCTGAAAGTTAGTAGAATAGCAAGATTTCAGTGAGAACTTTTGGATGGGCACATTAGTCATGCATGAATTAGCAAAGTTCTACTATCATTGGATTCTAAAGTTTATTTCTTTCTAATATTCAAGATCATGCTCAGCAATAAATGAATCTGGAGTATGAACTAAGCGCATGATTATTATTACTGCCTTTCTCTTTAATGGTTCTAGAAAGAAAGATCACTCTGTATTGGAAAGAGCACATGAGCTCTGCCCTTTACTTACTCATTGTCCCCCCAAGCAAGACACATGGACATGCTTGCACACACACAACTTATAAAAGGACACTGACCACAATTAAAACCCTAACACAATGATTCAATTGTCCATCAAGTTGGTTGTTTTCTATTTGGCAGAGCATATGACGTGTAAGGGAGCAAACAGAGACGCACCACAAAATCTCTTCAAGATCGCATATTGTAAGCTTATTTCTATACTAAAAAAATTCAGATAGCCTGAAAACCGGTATGAAGACAGGACTTTATTTTGTATTAGTTCCATTCATTCCATCTTGTTTGGAAATGTCTTGTGGCATAAAAGTGAATTCACAATTGTGAGGACAAATGCCACCTTGTGGGTTACGTGACACTGCCCCCCTCCAGTGTATCACGTTCTGCGTAGGCAGCAAGAACATACTAGAAGAGACATAGCATGTTTTTCTTCCTTTTCATGGATTTATTTTACATGAACTTCTTTCAGCTCCGTATTTTAAACACTATTACTGACTGACACTTTGTTCTCCATTTGTCTGTAAGTCAAACATGCAGTTAGTTGACAGTTCTTTGGCTGTAGGCAAACAGAAATGAATGAGACTTTAGCTTCTTGCTGGGTTGAGAGTTGCCTCATTGATCGTAGAGATCTTTAGGCTTTTTTGGCATTTTTCAGGACAAAGTTAGATGAGAACTAAGTTAAACATGAATGTTGTTAAGCTACAAGAGTTAAACAAAAGAAGAAAGAAGTTTTTAAAAATAGTCCTCTTAGTTTCCCAGCTAAATATTACTGGTACACTAAGTTCCTTTTGTGTAAATGCTATTCTGCAGTTGTAATTCTGCAAATAAAAAGGCTATAAAAGTATGGTCAAAGTACCATAGTAAATCAAATGTTCCTGGGTTGATGATAGATGTCAGTTATTCCAATGATTGTCCCTCAAAATCAGGCCTATGCTTGACCTTCTGGAAAAATCTATTGGCCATCACACATGTCTCTCCAATCATGAAAACTTCCAAAAGAAAGTCATCCACATGAGGGGCCACACCAATCTAGAAGCTCTTCCATGAGTACCTCAAAGGTAAGGAGAATGCTGTCTCTCTGTGCAGTCCCAATGTCCACAATAGCACTTAGTAGGTGTTCAATGTTTCTTTGTGTATCCAAATGGAGCCACCTTAATAGGCGCTGACTGCTATGGATCAGTACCCATTCTACATTCCAAGCAGCTGGATTCTCACTAACTGTAGGAAACCCTCAGTCTTCTGGGATTCATTCTGACACACAGTAAAACAATTTGCTTTCTGCTAGGAGTCATTTTATCTATAGGATAAAGAGTAAAGACTTGATAAGAATAATTTAGTATTTCCATTAGACGCCGTCACCATCCATTGACAGAAGTTTGTGACTAAATTAAATGCAAATAAGTTACCAGAATTGAAAAGAACACGGTATTTTGGATAAAATATTTTAAGAATATAAAAGTACTCTTTCAGAATAGGACAGAAAATTTCTCAGATGTGAAGTAAATGTCTTAAATTTGGCAGCTTTGTTGGAGGACTAACCATCTCATTGAAACCTTAAGGACTGGGGTATATATACTTATATTCTACAGAACCCAGCACTGTACTCGTACCGGCAAACAGTAAAGGCTTTTAGTGCTCGATTTGTGTATGTAAATTAGCATAAATAATTCAGATTTGGTCATGTGGAAGTTTTAATGAATTAAATAAAAAGTTTGCCACTCTGGACTAAAATCTACCAATTGTGAGTGACTGTTTACAAACATGGATATGGCTTATGGACAGGCAAAATGTGCCAATATTTCTGAAATGCACATAAAAAATTAAGAACTTAAGGCACAGAAATTGTGCATAACTACTTTAGAAAAGAGGTTAAATTCTTCCCATAGGTGAGCAGACTGTACCTTAATACATAATGCTCTATTTATTGTGGAAGCAAGATTGTAGCTTACCAAGCATATTGTCTGAGTAAGAGTCATAGGATAAAAGGGTTGGAAAAAATGAGGAAACAACTAACCAGAACTATAGTTCATCTAATATTTACTTTAATTTCAATATTCTGCTTCCATAAAATAACTTGATCAAAAAAGGAACTAACTCTTAGAGAGAAATGGCAATTGATAAAAGAGAACAGATTTTAGGAGTAAGAATTTCAGTTTTTTAACTAGACTAATGTAGACAGGAGCTGGAAGCATCCATTGTGACTGAGTGAAAGCAGACCATTCACCCTACAGGCTTTATAGACAAAATCTCTAGTATCTATTTTTTCTTTCTCAGAATTCAGTAGTGCAAGAGCTTGGTCTTAGGAAAAAGTCTGACTGAGGGAATGGGGTGTACCTCAATGGAAGAATATTCTAGAAGACAAAGCATTCTAGGAGACAAACCACATGGTGGTTTTTTGTGTTTCCTCCTAACAGACACCTTAGAACAGTGAACATCATCTAGCCAAAGGGATATATCTGTCCCTGACCTTCCTCAAAACAAAACAAAAGCAACAACTTATATGGGTTAACTCCCTGAGGTATTCATAAAAACACCTGATAATAAACAACGTCATTTTTTCCCTGGAACTGCAAATAACAGTTAACGGTTAGTTTTTCTGTTAGGTAGTTCAGGGCATATTTCTTTCATTCATTCACAAGTATTTATTACCTATTACCTTTAGTACCTAAAGGTACTAAAGCAAGTACCTAAAGGTACAGTTAGCAAGTGACCTAACTGAACAAATGTGTGAAAATGATACAAAGAAGAGTCAAGAAAGAACCAACATATAAACCAGAAAGTTACTGGCCATTTTCACAAACACTCTTTCCATTTACAGACTTACTTCTTTCAGGATGTGGGGCGGGATAATGAAAGTAGAAACATGTCTCCATTCAAAAGAAGGCCAGCTGGAGTTCACCGCAAAGACATTACCATGGCTTAAAACAACGTGATCACACCAGGATTAAGAAGAGTTAAAAGTACACAGAATTAGATGGGTAAGAACAAGAAACACTGTTAGGGAATGTTATGAAACGAAGGTAAACATAAAGTGGCTTTATGTATCTTAAAGCTCAGTTATCCACAACAGTGAGGAATAAGAACTACAGTTTGTGAAAAATTCAGTTAACTAGAAATTAATTTAAGGAACCCTAGAAACCCAGCCTCTTATGATTTCTCTTGGACTTCTTCACATGACCAAAAAATTAATCACAGGAAAGGTGCATATGGGGATTTAATACTTCAAAGGCCAATCATATAAGGATATTGTACCTTGAAGACATTTCTGCATTGGACCAAAAATGGCAGAGGGAACTCTGATGTAATCAAGCCTAAAAAAAACTTTCACGGACATATTGGAAAGGGAAAATGATGATAAATCAGTGTAAATGCAAAACTATACATAAATCACTGTTAATTTATTAGGCTATGAATTGGATTCCTATGTATATTATATCTTGGATTGTTATATATTTTTTCTTCTTTATTTTAAGAGGATTGAGAACATAAATATTCACTCTCATCATTAAGGTAAAAGATTTACAGGATATGCCCTAACATGTTGTTTTGAAACATGGACGTATACACATACACAGCCTTAATTCTGATACCGTTCCAAGAACGAAGACATACTATCTAATGTTTGGCATGCTAGTCTTATCTATTTCAAAGCATGTATATTTCTTGAATGCAGGGGCCATTTCTTCAACTTAAACTCCCCCCCACAACAGACATAAGGAGAGCCAGACTCAATGAAAGAGGTTTAAAAGTACTTATTTAATCTAGCATTAAACTGTTAATGACTTCTCCTATGAAAAATGCAATAAACCACTCAAAGCTAGAATCCACTTGTCCAAAAAAGCTAGAATCCACTTGTCCAAAACAATGGCTCGAGTTTTATATTTTCTTTCCTCATTGTATTGCTTTCCAGAAAGATTTAGAGAATATCTGAACAAAATAAAAGTGAAATGAGAACTCAAGACAGAAAATAAAACGTCAGAACCAGCATGGAGAGTAGAAATAAGAACAGCTATGAAGCCTGAGGCTCTAATATTGTTGAGCAATATTATTATTACAGCCGTCAAATTCTTCACCAGCGAGGATTCATGGTGATGGTAGGAATAGCAACCTAGAAACAGAGAAGTGGCTCCACTGGTTGGTTATATAATTGGAGCAAACACAGGAAAAAAAAAGTCTATGAAAATTTAATAGTCATCTAGATTAGAAGAGAAAATATTCTGCCAACCCTTTGTACTACTGATAAGATGATGTCGGGGGCAAACACACTTTCTCCTTGTTTCCTTGATTTTGTAGGGTCAGTAACGGACATATCTACCTGGTGGCAACCATATGTGGTTCAAAAAAGAAATATGTGAGGACTGTTTAAATGTAATTTCAAACAACACTGCAATGTCATGAGGAAATGTGGCAACAATAAAAGAATAATGAGTCCTTTATTTCTCAAAGCAAACAGATTTCAGATTCCTTAAGTTTTCTTTTCCACTTCCCTTGACTCTATATCATGGTGTCCCAACGCCCTCTTGAAGCCAGTGGTAAAACGAGAGCCCATCAGTTCTCTTGCTGAGTTTTTGTGTTGAATACCACCTAGCCACAGACCAATTTGGTAGATCAATTTTCATTTTAGCTATGAAGAAGAACGATAAAAGATTATCCCAAATTACAAAGAAATAGCTCACTGATTCTTACAGCTATCATTTTGCCACTTCAAATCTTAAACTGAATCTTTAAGCCCATTTCTGCAACATTAGAGACGGCATGCAATTAACTTTCAAAATCAGCATAATTATGTTTGCCTACAATTCTCTAAGGAGTTCAATTTCTGTTACCACTCTTTAGCAAAAGATGAGCCAACATTTTCCACCTATTTCACCCCAGATAGTAAAACTTTTCAAAAGGGTATTCTTGCTATATATTCACTTCTTTGGAGGTTACAAAGAAGTCTAAAGTATTTAGTCAATTAGAACAAATAAAGTAGCCCAACAACAACTCAGGCAGCACACACTTTCAGGATAGCTCTTTAACCACAAGAAAGATCAGAATTAACTGTAATAAAAACACATTATAAATGAAAGCGAGGGGTAAGGGGTATGGTATGTATAATCTTTTTTTTTTCTGTTATCGTTTTATTTCTTTTTCTGTTGTCTTTTTATTTCTTTTTCTAAATTGATGCAAATGTTCTAAGAAATGATGAATATGCAACTATGTGATAATATTAAGAATTACTGATTGTATATGTAGAATGGAATGATATCTTAATGTTTTTTTGTTAATTTTTTTAATTAATAAAAAAAGTTAAAAAAAA
>PVIY010034902.1:0-26762 GCA_004026745.1 Myrmecophaga tridactyla
ACCCCGGGGAAAGTTGTTGGAACCCAAGGGCCTGGAGAGAAGACCAGCAGAGACCATCCTGTGCCTTCCACGTAAGAAAGAGCCTCAGTGGAAAGTTAGCTGCCTTTCCTCTGAAGAACCAACAAAATAAATCCCCTTTTATAAAAAGCCAATCTGTCTCTGGTGTGTTGCATTCCGGCAGCCAGCAAACCAGAACAGAAGTCAAGAGATGAAAGCCAGCTCTGGAGAAGCAAAGTGAACCCCAAAGGAACAAGAGGGTGGAAGCAACAGAACTCAGGAATAAGGGACCAGCAGATGCCAACTACGTGCCTACCCAGCTGACAGAAGTGTTCCTGACCCATCGGCCTTTCTTGAGTGAAGGTAACCTTTTGTTGGTGCCTTAATTTGGACACTTCCAATTCCTGAGAACTGTAAATTTGTAACTTATTAAATTCCCTTTTAGAAAGCCATTCTATCTCTGTTATATTGCATTCGCCGGCAGCTTGCAAACTAGAAGAGGGGCCAATTGTAACCAGTTTACTCAGCTTTGTCCTTCACCTATTCTCAGAACCTGATACCAGAAATATGCAGACTATTTAAAGTGAACAAGTTAAACAAATCACAATGGACCAGAAGATACGGGAGAGCCTGGCTACTAGCACAGAAGGTATAGGTAGCACTGTGAGAACCTGAGCACTCTTCTACTTTCTATCCAGATTGTTTACTGAGAAAACTTACTCAAAAGGAGTGAAGGAGATACAGAAGCTTATATTCGGAAGCATTTCAGCAAAAATGCACCGTAGGTCAGCTTCCCAACCCCTATGGAGAATGATAAGACATACTGCATAAGAACAAACAACACTGATCTAATCACCCAGTGTAAACTTTCCAAAGGAAAAGCTGGCTGATAAGCATTAGAGGCTGACTAAATTTTTATCCCTAATTGCAATAAGCAGTGGATATCACCAGTTACCAGGCGAGATAATACCTGTGGCAGGTAAAGCTCAGCAGCAACTGTCTTTCACTTTTTGCTTAATTTTTAGTCCTTTTGTCTTTAATTCCTGGAAGAGAACTGATACAGCAGATATTCTACCCTTTGATACTCTCATCACCTCAAATTCTATTCATTGCTCCCAATTTCATGGTGAGCTAACTGCTGTAAGAATTGATACACCTATCTTTTTTGTAATTAACATGGTCTAGGAGATTCTAGGCACGAACTCTGTCACTATGTTAGAATGACTAGGCAAATCAATAAATTTCCCTAGTTTATTCATCTATAAAATCAAACAAAAATATATAAAAAGCTGTTATGATGATCCAACAAAATGTACAGGAGAATCCTACAAACTCTATACCATTCATTCAAGAAAAATTAAGCATTCATTCAAGAAACATTTATGTAGTATATGAATATAAATGCAGGGTCTATTATTTTAATAGGATGAATGCACTTTTGAGTGCTGAGTTTTGAAGGCTTGCCATTTTCAGGTTAAGTAGTTTGAAAATTACTCATCTAGATGTAGCAGAAGCTCAACCCATGGTTCTTTTTTTAAAATATGGAATGCTTCACAAATTTGCATGTCATACCTGCACATGGGCTATGATAATCTTTTCTGCTATCATTCCAATTCCAGCATATATGCAGCTGAAGAATCCAACCCATGGTTCTTAACTCTTTCCCCCCCCCAGGTTTTTAGTTCCTAAACGAGGACTAAGGGCTTGCCACCTGTTGGAATACTTACCAGGTTGGATATAATTTTGACTATATGGCAGTGCCAAAATTAGACCAGATTTCCATCAATCAACTTAATATTTAGAACAATTTCAGACAAATTTCTAATACTAATATTTACAAACCAATAAGGCCCTGATTTTCCATTTATTAAATAAGCAGATACTACAATACATAGACTAATATTTTCAAAGAAATCAGTGAATTTTTATTATGTTCAACCCAAACCAAATATTAAAATGCTAACAGATTGAATCTAGTTATATTTAAATTATTTTCTAAATAACAAAATTACCTAATAATTTTCACATCTCTAAGTAGTTTTAGTTACTCAAATGCATGCAGCTCTATTCTTCTAATTCTATATGGTAAGTTTTAGAAAAGGTGCCTATTAAATATCTCATCTATTCTTCCATCTAATAAACTATAAGAAGTAGATGACTGCTATAATTACAAACTTTACCTTTTCTACATACTATGGAATGGAATATAAAAAGGCAATGGGAACCTTGAGATCTGTGCTAGACTGAAGAGACAGATCCTCTGATTAAATCTAACATCAATTTCTATATTTAGAGATATAGCTTGAACAACTGCAGGATAAGTTTCATGTACAAACTCAGGTCAATTTGTAAATGTGCTCCTCCTTTACTAGGAAATAAAACAGGTTGGTCTTGACTCAACTGTTATCATGATGTCTGTTCTAGGGGAGGTAACTGAAGGGTGGAGTAGGCCCTCTACATAAATATCAGGAATTATAGGATGCAGTGTCCCCCAGTTGATTTTTCAACATGTTGCTTGATGTTGTCCTGCTTTCTGTAGTGATATGAACAATAGTATAAATAAAAAGAATTTAAATGACCTTAACCTGGAAAGTAAAAATGCTATCATTTGTCTGAGGTTAAACACTGTAAGAGTTATAAGGTCAAATAAAGGTTAGATGCTCCCATATCAAAACAACCATCCCTCATTCCTGTCTGGCTGAAGACAGGACTCCTCCACTCACAAGTGTTTCATGCCAAAGAGGGTGTCTGACAAGCCTGGCTGTGCAGTTTCCTTTGGTAGACTAACCATCCTAAGTTACTCAGACAGCTTTATCCATACTGTATAAGTTTACTACTCAAAAGAGAAGCTTTTCATGTTTGGAAAGGATGGCAGATTCAAAGCTAGTATGAGCTAGAATTTTATCACTGTCAAAAGAAAGGAATGAAGGGAAACAGAGCAACACACAGGCATCAAGCAGCAAAATACATTTAATCTGAGCACTACAGATCTAATCTAATCAGTCCTCAAGTTTCAACAGTCATTTCAGAGAGCAAATATACCTTACCTCCAAACACCCTATTATAAAATTTTTTTCTAAATCTATTCAGTTCATAAGTTTGATAGTGAGTTTGGATAGCAAGGGATACTTGTCCTGAAAGAACCCCGAAACAGAAAAAGGGAATAAGAGAACAAGGTCAATGGGGAACTAGAAAAACATTTCACTAGGTACTGAAAACAGCCTTATCTCCTACATGGAAAGACTTCAAGACAAATTGTACCTGGAAAGCCAAGACAAGTTGTATTATATAGAGTCCACATTTAGTTTAGCTACCCTGAATATAAACATTATCCACGGTACAAATATACCTACTGGCAACATTCTTCAAGCTAGCTTGCCTATTAAAATTAGCTCAAAAATTATTTCTATCTCTTCTTCCTCAATCAAAATTCCATTCCATTAACTATAACAGCTTTAAGAAGGTACCATAAGGAAAGCAAATTGATAAATATATACTATTAGATGATAGTCTGGCCAGAGGAATGATCCTGGCTGCCACAGCCTCAAGGTAGTCAATAGTGGCTGGGAATAATGGAAACGAAAAAACAACTAGCACAAAACCATTTTCGATATAAATACTCTCCTGTATATTTTTTTCCAGGGGGTATAATTCCTATTACCTCAACATGAATGAAGAAGCTCCTTATTATGCCTGCTAAATAAGCTGGTAAAGACAATACTGGCTCTATGACCAATACTGATAGTAGCAATTATTTTAAAGTATCATCTTATGTTTGTAAAGTCTTACTGTTCATAAAGCGATTAAGGAAACTACTTCATTTTGATTTTAATTAACCACCATGAACAATATTTAAAGCTAAGACTGTGTTGACTTCAAATAATTAGTAGTTATTTGGGAGTTTCCTTAAGGTAATGTGTATACCCAACCTAATAAAGCTTAATAGAAAAGAAAAAAAACTTAAGGTAAAGTACTATTTTAAAGCTAAGGGGGAATGTAACATTGTAAGGATTAAAAAGCATGGTAACCCTCTGTACTGGCTGAAGTGTGGGGAAATAGGCATTTTCTCATATTGTTGGTTGGAGTGTAAAGCGATACAGCCTCTGGATCTAAGTAATACCTGACAATATTTTTCAAAATTCTAAATAAACCTAAGTCAGTATAACTGTGTATGTGGTTAAACAATGAAGCATTGTCTTTAACAGCAAAATAATGAAAGTCACTTAAATCAAGTGCCCATCAATATGAAACTGGCTAAATAAATTACGGTACATTCATACAATTGAATATCAGGTCATTCTAAAAAAAGGATGTGGAAGTGCTTTAAAAATACCTGTAAAAAATGCTCTTTAAACCATGTTAAGTGAAACAAGTAAAGTGTAAAACATTCCAAGTTGTAATGTAAAAAAAGGGAGAGAAGCATATCTATATTTGCATATTATGCATAAAAAGACACTAGAAGAATAGCTAAGAAACTGGTGATAATGGCTGCCTGGGAGATGGGAATCTGAGTGGCTAAGCGATAGAGACAGGAGATTTCCCCCAGAAATCTTTTGAATCCTGAGTTATGTTAACATACCACGTATTCAACTGAAAAAACACACATTCAAAATAACACTAATTGGAAAAAAAGCTCTAAGATAAAGGATGTTCAGTAATCAGCAGGCACCTAAGCCTTTCAATAATCACTAATTAACCAAAAGCACGTTACATTCTACAACCTGGACATAGGGGCCATGCAGCCATTCTGTTTTTTTTTCATGTGCAATGCGCTACACATACAAAAAACACCTATTTAAAAGCATGGCACATGTCAATGACTGGATTAGAATGGTCACCTATTTTCCCAGATAATTTCCCCTTTCTAATTAAGTTCTATATTTGTAAATTGTATCACTTCTATAGCTCTAGACTTTTATAGCTCAAAATCAACTGCCCTTTATAGATATTTTTATGAGAAAAATGCAGCCTGAGTTTCTTTCAAACAGTAGACTCATAAACTTTGGAACCCAACCCATTTCTAGGTTTGCATTGATATGATAGTTAATGTTCTTTAACTCTGGGACCTCTGTCAACCTTGCAATATTGCCTCTTATTTCATTTTTAAAATCTTATGTATAGAATGAATCTTCTCCATTTTGAAAAGAAAAGTTGATTTCTCACTATAATGCAATCTAAATTCACCACCAAACAAATACTATTTGAAATCTTATCAGTTTACCTTTTGAGTTTTATTATTCTCTGGTGTCCTTACTCCCTCTAGAGGCAGAAAACACAAATGAACTACCAAATTTAAATTTGGCAATTTTTAAAAGTGAACCAAAACCACGTTAAAGGAAAAAATAAGCTCTTTCTCTTGGGCAAATGTTAATCTAACAAGAAAAGATTAATCACTGTAACCTTTACAACATGCAGTGAATTCCCTATTGTCACGCAAGTACCTAAATGAGCCTGTCTATATTTAATATAGGGATGACATATAGTTCAGCAAAGATTATACAGCCTCTTATGAAATTAGTGATGGAGGTTTACATATGAAAGAAAGAACTATGGAACCCACAGGTCCAACCTTATCTGGGAGTCTAAAAAGCAGCTCTCAGTCACATGAGTAGCAGACTGTAGGTTAATATCAAATACATGAAGCAAGCGGACAGTGCCTTTTTCTTGGAGCTGATACTTCATATGCAATTATGGGAGGCCTAATATTTAGATACAGTAGTTCATAAACAGATAACAGGCAGCAAGACCTAAGTACATCTCTTCTAAAGATAAGGGAGAAGCTCAGGTTTTCTAATTTCATTTACTCTTCTTTTAACCCAGAGAACCTCAGCTTTGGCATCATATAGAATCACTTAGAGGGCTGTAAAAAATATTCATGCTTTGTCCCATTCCAGAAAATAAACCAGAGAGAATCTTTCCCTTTGGGCCAGGGTATCTGTAATTTTAAAAAGCCACTCAGGTGATTCCAATGCGCACTCAGAGCTGAGCACCAGAGTTCTCAGGTAGATAAACCAAGAACAAACAGGAGAATCTCACAAATTAATTACCATGTGAGTAAGTCCAACAGAAGCCAGTCTGTCTGGTTTCTGGAAAGATGAAGAGAAATGTATTATCTGAGATATTCATTCATATATTAAATTGTTGTATCATTTCACAAATAGTTAAAGCTGTTTATTCTTTCCTCTAGAGAAAACGTCATTTTTTCATATAGGCCCTCTTCAAATCTTACTGACATTTAAATTCTTTTCACAATAACTTTCTGGTAGGATCTTCTGAGTAGCAGACAGGACTCTGTTGAGGGCTTTATGCTTCAAAGGTACTGTGATGAATGCTTTCTCTATGTATTTCACTTATTCCTTAGAAACACCACGAGGCTAATAACCACCCACAGAAAGTGAATAAAGAGCCAGGGTGAGATGCACACTCAGGTCTGCCTGACTCTCAATATCTATTTTATTTAGCCCATTACCTGAACATAACCCATGTATTCCCACTTCCACCTTGTTGTTGATGTTTCTGCCATCGTCTCAACTGACCAAAATTAAATCCTTCTTCACTGTAAAGTCCAGTTTTATATGCTGTTTATCCTCAGAAACTTTTCCTGATGTCAGTCAACAGAAAGCCAGTGCCCTTCATCTCTACCTCTCTTAATAATGCATTCTAGTGATTTATGTACCTATCATTTTTTTCATATTTCAACATTTTTATTGGGAAATAAAAAATATATATAAAAAGAAAAAGCAATAATTTTCAAAGTACATTTTAACAGGTAGTTGTAAAAAGAGATTTCAAAGTTTGGTATGGGTTATCATTCCACAGCTTCAGATTTTTTCTTCTAGCTCAGGTTTTTCCTTCTAGCTATACATCTGTCTTTTAATTCCTAGGAAGATGGTGAGCTAGCACCATTGCTGACTCCCTCAAGATCAACTGTGTAGACACTATAGGGGTAAATATCAAAATAAAACAACAACAAAACAAAGTATTAAAAAAAAGATACATAAGAAAATCTTTTTTTCTGAGAAAACTGGAGAAGCCCTGGATGTTTTGAACTGGTGTGTGTGAGTTTATGTGTGGATAGGGAATGGAAGGTAATGATTTGGTCTGGGGCAGGACGCAATGTGATTATGAGAAGATAAAACAGGAAGAAGGAAAACAAGAAACTTGAATTCTGCTATTGCTCCTCCTACCTATGGCCTCACCTGAGCTCTGCTTTATATTCAGAAGTAAAACCAGGGCAGTCTACAGAGAAGTCCTGTTTGTGAGTAGCTGAGAGAATTCTCATTCCTCCCTTTCCAAACCCTGAGAGTTTGAGAATAGCCTGTTAAGAAGGACTAAAGCCTTTAAATGCAGGTTTTGTTTAGTCCTTCTCTTAGGAGGAGCTAGGTCCTGAGCTGGTGTTTTGTAACATAATTATAGTGTTACGGCGGCCTGGGTAGGCAACCACAGAGCTCACCCACCCCATCTTTTACAGTCATTCTGGGCTGACACAGGCCAGGACAGTGGTTGTTATCTCAGGCTATACATGAAAAATGACCAAGGGACCTTTTAAAAACCACTTAGATCAATCTCTTGGATGGGGCTTGGATAGTCACTTCTTTCACATTTCTCAGGTGATTCTACAGCGCACCCAGGGTTGACACTCACTGGATTTGGCCTGACCTTTCTCCTTTTGCATTACCTGAGAAGAGCTGATACCCACAGGTGAAAATGAATCTGGGGGTGGAGGGGGGGAAATGGAGAAGACTTATGAGGACTACAACTGCTTCATGGAAGAAAAACAACAGATTGGATTATAAATTACATTAAATGCAAAAAGGATAAAACAGTAAGAATTTAAAATTCACCTAACATATGAGAGATAAATTAGCATGCAAAAGTAAAAAAGGACAATGTAGATGTTAACTATAAAGAATATAATGGTTGAAATAAAAAACACATTAGATGGGATCAATATAAGAATGGAAGACTACGGTGGGGTATCTCCTAGAAGGGAAAAGAAAGGTGGCAGAACATCAGAGAGTACAGATAAGAGGACTGACATCCACACAACAGCTGTACCAGAAAAAGGAAAAAAAAAATGGCGAGAACACAGGTGAAATAATGAAGATAAACTCTCCAATGCAGAAAAAGATGAAAAACTTCAGAATGAAAGGGCCAATTTTCAGAGTACAAAGAGTAGGTAAGGAAAAATCTATACCTAGCAACATTATAGCAAAATTTAGAATAAGACAAAATACTAGAGTGCCCAGTTCAAAGTAGATATATGTGTATGTAGAAGAAACAAAAGCTCCAAATAATCATCAAATCTGTACGAGCCAGTTATTATATCATATCTAATTCTAGTAGGAAAAAACTGTGATTGAAATCAATGATTATGATATAAAGTAAATAAGGACATCTGGATGTTAATCAAGTATCCTATTCTCCAAGACTATAGTTTAAATGTTGCTGGCCAAATGAAGTTAAAGTGGATCAGTTTCTATACTTATATTTAGCCTACCATTTTCAGAAATACTGAAAATTTCTATTCTTAAGGTATTCTGAGGTTCCAGTAAAGATCATTCTTGGCTTCTTTAACTTCGCAGCATTCAATCTTCCTTTCTATACAGATTAGAACCTGGAGTTCTCTATATGTATGTGTGCCAGGAGCTTTGGAGATGAAGATTATCCAACAGATGTAGATCTAACCGCCAGTCTCTTCCAATTTTCTAGTAACAGTCAATAAGCCAGGGACTTCTTATAAACATGTTCTCAGATAGGGAAACGCTTGTGTCTTTTTCTGGTCATTTTTTGTAACAGTTGAGTTGGAGAAGCTCATAGAAGTTTTCAATAATGGCTTACCTGGTCAATATCAGCATTTCTTGGAAGAAAATAAACAATATTATTAGTGATCTTCTGGGAAAGCCTGAAAATTTCAAAGGTGGAGAGCAGTTAAGGAGAACAGTAACAGCAACTAATCAGTGATCCGAGAGAGAGATTTTTTCTTATATCATAACCCAAATACATTTTGGTATGTTACAATAAGGAACAAATTTAAATCCACTGATGGAAATTAAAGGAGAATTAAGTGGCAGATTTTGTAATTCAACAGCATATTGTCCCTGGTAGGTCAGAGAATATAAGTTAAGCCTATTTAACCTATTATTCTAGGCAGCCAAGAGATGAGATGAGAAATATATGCTCTTTCTCTTTCTGCCACTTCCTAATTAATATGAAAATAGAAGGAACAAGAGTATACAATAACCAACTCTTCTTATTAAAGAATAAAGGCAAGTAACTCTAGATACTGCAGTCTACATTCTAAATCTTATGTAGCAATTTAGCGATGCATTTCCTGTCAAAGTCAAACAGATGATACCCCCGGGGAGGAGGGAGAGAAGAGAGGGACAGATAATAAGTGCTATTCTTCATGAAATAATGGTTTGCTTAAGTATCCTGGAAGAACCAGAAAAATCTGAAGGACACAAAACAAACTGGAGTCTATCAAGTACTATTAGCAAAATCTCCCCTCTTCTCTAATCTCTCTTGTCTCTATCACACACACACACACACACAATGCCCTCACACAATGCCCTCTCCACAACCACTGTTGAGCGTCAACTCTTAGGATTCTCAAAGGATATCCATCAGGAGACATCATTGTCCTAATGTCAAAGATCTCAGCAGTGGCGTAGTCTGGTCCTCCCCAAGGAGGGCTGAGGAAGACAACATCTGCCTTTAAATGAGAAGCCAGCAGCAGGAAATCTCCACAGATGAACTCTATCTTATCTGCTATCCCATAAACTTCTGCATTATTGCGAGCAAGATCAATCTTAACAGGATCAATATCGATGGCAATCACTAAAAATGGTAAAAGGACACAAAAAATGAGTTAAATGACACTGATTATTAATTATACAATTAATCTTTCCAACAGTCTGCTTAACTTATGTACAACAACCTATTCTAAAGACTAGAGTACAGTTTTGCATATATTGATATATTTGGCAACATATACCAGAATAGACTTTGGTTAAGTTTTATTACCTAAATTAGAAAGATACGTTTGCAGGCTATGAGGAAGTACAAATAAAATGTGACAGAAAGACCTGGCTCTTAAAAGCTTTCAACCAGCTTTACCAAAGCAAGGGGCAAAAGTTCTTTTAATAAACATTTATCTGTTCATGGACAATTTTGCCTAGCACACTTTGGCCTGAATTTACTAACTTATTGCTATTCTTAGAAACAAAAAGCAGGTCCATCACGTAGTATCTACTGAGTGCCAAATGTATAGCCAGTATTGTGCTTTAGGCTACATACAGTTTGAGGCGTGCAAGGTTCCCAACTGTACCTAAAGCCTCTAATGCTAAGATTTCAGAAAACCCAAACTTCCTCAAAATGAGACAACCACCAAAGAAAAACAAACCTGACAACTTCTACAGAAAACAAAAATAAAACACATTTTGACAAACCTACGTAGCCAACTTATGAAGAGGAATGTAAAAACATCTGCTGCTGCTTGATGAGACATTTTAGGTAAAGGGAACAGACAATATTATGTTTTCACTGGATGGGCTTTCATTTAATTTACTGCAATTTCATAATCAACAACGCAAACATAAGTTAATTTTAGCTCACTCACATCTTTCAGTAAATTATTCAAGTGCACCTGTAGGTACAACAGTGTGTTAATGGCAATGTTTTATATGTGGAAGGGCTAAGGGGAACTCTGATGCATACAGTATAGTTGTCATGGAAATACAGCTGTTTTCCAGAAGTTGTTCGGTTCAAAATTTGTTAACATTTGGGAAATAATGCACTAAATATATCAGTTGGACAGTGAATACAAGCACCAACTATATACTGCAAGATCATGGATTTATAATGTTGTTTTTTTCTTCCCTGTTCTAAATAAACTCCCATTCACATTTATAAAAGATCTTGTCAGCTACTCAATCTGTTACATTTATAGTTCAGAGACAGATGTACAGATGTGTTGACAACACCAGAAATTCAAAAGAAAAAATGACTTTTGACATTAAATCTATCCAGTTAATCATGTTCTATCTGCACTTATAGAGTTTCTAGAATGCAAGCATTCAGTTTATCATATAAATCAAATGCTGACAAATATCTATTGATACTGTATAGAACTGCACTGCCCCCAAATCACTAGCCACTGATGCCTATTAAATTTATATTGATTAGAACTGATGATATTAAAAGTATGGATTCCCAGCCACTACTCACATTTCAAATGCTCAATAGACACATGGTTAGTGGCTATCATAAGGGACAGTGCATATCTAGATCACTTCCAGAATTACAGAAAGATTGAGCAGAGGGAATTTTGGGAATTTTAATTGTTATGCTATGATAGAAGGCCAAAACAAACACAAATTTCATAACTTTTGAGGAAAAATTATTTTTAGGCAATAAAAATGAATAATCTGTGATTGATAATGGGCTCAAAGAAACAGCTTATGTGGCAAAGGCTGAGAAGAATCTTAAGAGTAATGAGTGAATTCTGGGGAAACAAGAAAATAATTACCATTCTGGTAAAGATGAAAATCACTTTTAACCAGGCATTTAAGAAACCAAATAAAGTTAGCAAACACAGGCCCTGGAGCAGAGCAGTAATTGAAGAGGGGCCACAGTTCATTAGCACTTGTCTTAAAATCAATGCTAAGTTCCATGTTATCATTTTCTAGCAAACTATACCTTCCTAGTTAACATTAAGAAATTTATATAAATTAATGAGATTCTGCTGAAGTCTGCTGGGATGAAAACTATCATTGCTATGCTGAATATGAAGGTACTGGAAAAAACAACTTCAGAGTATGACTTGCTAACAATGGACATCTCTAAAATATCACATTATATATTTTTAAATGAATTAAGACAGAAATAGGGATATTAGAATAAGAACAAGCTGAGTGACTACCCTGGCTTCACTACTCAGCCATGACAATTTGGGCAAAATGTTCAATTTTTTTCGTTTTCACAGGTATTGTCTACTTGACAGTTACCAGCAAATACCTATTAATAATGATATTCTTTCTTGTCCCTAGGCAGTCTTCATGGGATCCTAGATAAAAGGTGAGCAAATGTGACTCCACAGTCATACAACCCTGAGGACTTTTAAAGCTGAAAGGTATCAAAGCTTATTTCAATTTAATGCTTCTTTTTTTAGCAGGAAGTTTCATGATGTTTGAAGTCATAAAGGTGTAAGTGGCAAAGCTAGGGCTCCTGTTCTATAGAACAATCTCTCATTTTGTTATTTTTCATTTTACAGAATGGCTTCACCAGCTGGCAGCAGTGTATATATAATCTTGCACAAGTTAATCTCTTTACATTTCAGTTCATCTGTAAAATGTGGACAGTAAAAGGCATACTTCACAAGATTGTCGAGGATTAAAATCTTAATACATGCAAAGCACTTAAACAGTATTTGTGACATATGTTAGCGATTATTATTTTAAGTATTTGGGATTAATTATTAATGATATATTAAATTGCAGCAAATACAGGCTGAAGCCAAGTAAAGTATTTATCGAATGAATACAAAACAAATAGCTGTCTTTAATTAATAGCTAATTACCTCTTTTTCCTGTTAAGGCAAACTGAATGGTATTTCCTCCAACTCCACAGAAGGCGTCTACCACAATGTCACATTTGAAGGACTGGCTGACACGGCCAGCAATGTGTTCAGCTATCTTTTCAGGTGTAACTGAAAACCAGCCCTCTGAGAAACAAAAGCATTTCTGTTCAATTTCAAGACACCAAGCCAAACATAAACATAACAAACATTACTACTTATTACATGCTTTAAAAAAACTTAGTTTCCATTTTCAAAAAATTATACATCACCTAATTTTAAATGAAAGTTCTACAAAACTTGTTACAAAAAACAATGACTGTGCCATTCCCAGTCTTAATTTCCATACAAGCAAGTGCCTTCAATTCTCACCTGGTTCTTTATTTAACATACCTCCATCTCACCAATAAGTGAATACAATTCTGTTTTTGTTCTTAAGTAGTATTATGGAAAATGAAAAATTAGTTCTTCCAATTGGCTAAAACTCCCTGAGCCCCAATGAGTTTTCAAATTACTTTATTTCTACCGGAGTAGCAATGAATAAGATCTGCCCTGGACCCTTTGGAAAAAGCTTCACATTTCTTAAGGGTCAGAAAAAGCAGCTGATAGCAAAAGACCTCTGAGTAGCAGAAGTAAAGCAGGAAAAGCAGATCTCTCACCATTTTCAGAAATGGAGTTCTGTGGCTACTTGACAGGAGAGGACATTACCCTCTCCCTCTTCTAGCAGAAGAAATTAACATTTTTCAGAAAGATATTTCTCTGAGCAAAATGATAACCTAATTTTCCAGTTCCCTTCCCTTCCCAAAACATTAAAAGGTTTTTCACTACCATAAAAATAACAACAACAAAAAAAACTCCTCTTGCTTAAATCAATGCTCTTTATCAGTCTTATTTCTCCTAACAACTCCTATGTACTCTCTTCAATACACAACGTTTTGTGAATTATTATAAGAGGGTCAAAGAACCCCTGAAACTCCACCATACCTCCTGACTTTGATAGCTCATCAAGGCCAATTTTTAGGTAGCCCAGACTGAGCATCAATCTACAAGACAGAGTTAAGTAAGTTAAACTAGATGGTCTAGGTCACAGCAGGAAAGCTCAAGTAAAAATTCAAAGTTTCCAGAGTTAATTCATTATGTTACATCTTTCTGCATTAGGTATTTCTTCATCAGATGTTCTATTTAACAGATCCACCAATTACTTTTGGTGTCTATCCCAAGATGCTACAAATACAAAGCAAACCTAAATCTCAAGTTCTAAAATACATATATATCCAAATTGCAGGCCAGTCTATAAAATAATCGGCTTTCATGTTGACGACATGAAAGAAAAAAAAGGCTGAGGAACTTTTCCAGATTCAATGAAAAATAAACATGAAAATTAAAGGCAACACATAATCCTATACGGGAAGCTACAGGGGTTCTGTGACCTTCTTATAATGGCATAATCCTATACGGGAAGAAAAAAATGCTACAAAGGTCACAAAGAGGAGAACAGAGGAAACTGGAATATAGATTACAATAGCATAACAATGTAAAATTTCTTAAATTCAATAATTTTATAATTGTTACATGAGACAATATTGTTCTTAGGAAATACATGCTAAAAATTTAAGTGGTAAGAATGTGTACAACTTACATTCAACTGAATCAGAAAAAGACACACACATACATACAGAAAGAGAACAAATGAAAGCATATGGTAAAATGCTAAAAACAGGTGGACTGGGTGCAAGGGTAGTTCAGTGGTAGAATTCTTACCTCCCATGTGGGAGACCTGGGTTCGTTTCCCAGACCCTGCACTTGCCAAAAAAAAAAAAAAAGATGAACTGGGTAAAGGGGCTATGAAAATTCACTGCACTATTCTTGCAATTTTTCTGTAAATCTGAAATGGTTTCAAAATAAAATTAAAAATACACATATATCTTACCTCGATCCAATTTAATTCCATCATCAAAACGGGAAAAGAGCCTGTATCTCTGGGCCCAATATTTTGCCAGCTCAGGAACAGCAGCTATCTCAGGAGGCAGACCACTTGCCTTTTTGTCCTTATTTTTCTTCTTTTTCTTCTTCTTTTTTGTCTCAGCTAATGAAAGAATACAAAGAACACAGATACTGTGAGAAAAAATAAAAGTCACAGGTGGATTTATCTAAATGATGTGGTCACATCAAGTAATTACATTTTGGACTGGACTCCAAACCATGCATGTAATGACATACCCAGAGGAGCAGGAGGGTGTAATGGGAGCAGCACTGACTCCAGATTATAGCCTCCACTTTACTATTTTTCAGTCCCAAAAAAGCTAAAGAAGGGAGAATGGAATGAATGAGCAGTATCCTACCTGCCTCATAGGACTGTTAGGAGAGATACAAAAAAGTTCTGTTAACCAAGATACTCACTTTGGTTGGTGAACTGATAGAACTCCTAACATTTCCCTTTCCTTCTTCTTTAAAACAGACTTCCCAAGGACTTATTAGGAGTCCTTAGTGACATCAATACTTTCACCCCTGCCATGGTTTAGAAGCCATTATGGCCTGTGAGGAAATGAAACAGGATCATGTAATAAAGGATCTTATTCATTCAGAGACTTACTTTTTCTTATATAAATGATCTTAATTAGTTTGGTTATTTGTTTTCAGTCCCAAGCAGATTAGAAGCAACAATTTAAAAAAGTGTTTCTCAACAGAGGGAATACCGACGTTTTGAAAGGAACAATTCTTTGTTGTGCAGGATCATCCTGTGCACTACTTAACATTAAGTAAACCAAATTTTGATATTAAGAAATATCAAAATTCTTCAGTTCATGCTAACAACCAAGGTTTTCCCAATTCCCTGAGAAAGTGGTACCAGCCTAATTGAGAACATCAGCACTGTAATGCCTGGTGTTTGTGGAAGCAAGTAAGTGTGCAAAGTGGGATTTAGGAATAGGAGGCCTTGGCACTGAGTCCCAGTTGTGCCACTCAGTGGTTGCATGATCTTGGGCAAGTTTCTTAAATTTCTCTGCACTTCCCTTTCCTTATTCATAGAACGGGGTTTATTTGCCCATCTATCCAGTGGGCTACTTTCCAGAATAAATGAGAATGAGGCATGTCAAAGCATTTCAGAAATCTCCAAGTGCTACATGAGTGCCAGTTGCTATGACAATGGTAAGAAATTTAAACTACCTCAAGTATGCTATTTAGAAAGGCAAGGAAGTATATCGTTTAGAAAGGCAAGGAAGTTTGTGAACTACCTTGTGTATGCTACTTAGAAAGGCAAGGGAGTATGTGATACAAAAATCAGAGGTATATACACATACAGAAAAAAAATTAAGACTCAAATAAGGTATCTTCTTTAATACTAAATTAAGAAAGAATGTAGGATCACAACAAATATAATTCTTCTAATTTCAGGAAGTCTGAAATAATTCATCAATAAAACTGAACACTGTATCAAATGAAAGTTTCTACTTATGAAAGCCTTAATGTCCACTGAATACAGTTATTTAATTACAAAAGAATATTTGCTGTAAAAAAATTGAAACATAAAATGAAAATGTTACTCTGTTCCCCATTTTGTTACCGCTAACTACTATGAATATTTTAGTGTCAATGGACCAGAAAAACATAGACTGCCACCATCAATAACCACAAAGTACCTCCCAAAATGAAAGCAATAAAAAAGAATTATCAAAAAGAAAATCAGGGTAACCTTCCAGAAACATACAACCCCAGATGGGTCCCTGGACCAGATAAGACCTGAAATGTAGAGGGGCCAGCCTCTCCAGAACATTAACTAGTTCCATCCCTCTACCCCATATTATCAACAGCCCCTTTCAACATGAATAAATTAGAATGGGCATAGCCCAAATACCCCTAAGGAGTGGGAGAAAGATCAAAGGTGATTGTGGAGTTATACAGAGAAGATAGGGTTTAAGAAATGAGTAAGACTACTGAATCATTATATTGATATTTCTTTCAGTCTCTAGAATCTTAGAGGAGATACAAGTAAAAACTAAAACTGTGGAATTGTAACCCATACCAAGCTCTGAAATCTGTTCTATAACTACCTGTTCTGATGTGCTTTGAAATTTATTGCTTTTTTGTATATATTATTTTTCACAAAAAAGTAAACAAAAGTTAATTGTGATGACAAATGCACAGCTATGTGAAAAAACAAAAAATAAAAATAAAGGAATTCCAGTCCAAAAATAAATAAATGAGTACCTCAAAAATATATATCAACTAAAAAAAAATGCCTAATAAGGCATCAGTGGCCAACTGAGATCAAGGGGAGTCCAAAGGCTACCGCGGAGGCAACTCTTATGCAAGCTTCAATGAGATAGTGCTGATTGCCATGCTTGCTAAACCCCAACCAGCATCACACCTGTAGACTCTTGAGAACACCTAGGGATCAAACTGAGACTCTATAAAGGTTTCATGCACTAAGCTTGCCTTGCTGGAGCCTATAATACCCAGAGAGCTTCTAGATCAGATATATCCTGAAACCCAGGGAGACCAATCTCTCCAAGATGATCAATTAATTATATCCCCCTATCCTTTAGTGCCAACACTTCGCAACATAAAAAAGTCAGAATGGGTATTGCCCAGGGATCCGTATAGATTGGGGGAGGGATCAGGGGAGAAGGACGAGGTTTAAAGAGAGAATAGGATTTAGCAAACTGTATGACTGTTGAATCACTATATTAATATTCCGTCTAACCCCCAGTGTTTAGAAGTACTAGAAGGAAAAATCTGAGTTGGTGGGAAAGTAGCCCACGACAACTCTGGGATCTGTTCTATAACTACTTGTTGAAGTGTGCTTTGAAAATAGGCATATTTAGCCTTACCTTCTGTTTCTATCTGAACAGAGTCTGGTATATCCTGAGTAACACAATCCTGCTTTCCTGTAACAGATGCTATGTTCTCTTCTTTTTTTTTTTCTGTTTCACATTCATCAGCTGTAGATACGGAATGACACTTCTCAGGTTCTAGGTTACTCCTCTCCAGTGAGTCATTATCGTTTTTAACAAACACTTGTGGCTCTTCTGAATCACTGCTTGAACAAGTATCTTGCACATTGTTTTGAGAAAAAGACTCCTGTGATGCTTCCTCAACCATTGGTTCATTAACCCATTTTAGGAATTTTTCTACCTGAAATTTTAAGATGCCATGAGCATAAGTTAATTCCAACTTGCTTTACCGTTTATGACTTGATTGCCCAGCTATGTTACAATTTTAAATTATTAGCTATGATAAGTACACAGCATCATACAGGCTAACGTGAGTAAATAATTCTAAGTTAATTGCAATTTGTTTTCTGGACGTACCACGACCTTATTAAACATGTCTTTAAAATGAAAAATACATCACATTGAACATAGGACTATGACTTTCCTGTTATCAACTAAAACACTAAGAGGATAAAACTGAAACATCTCCAGCAGCTTTCCATAAAGGTTTCTAACACTATAAGTGTGTTGTGTGATATGATTATTACAAATGTTCAGACAACGCTGAATCATTAATTTTAATTTTTCACATTACAGAGAGCTTTCTACAATGGTCTAGGCTACAATCTATAGCGAAATGTTATTTAACATCAAAGATGAATTCTAAAAAGAATATTCTTCATAATAGCTAGCAGTATGCCTGAGTTTCCTAAGGGTTAGTAAGTCAGAATGAGAGTGGAAGACACAAGATGGACATGGACAACAAAAACCCAGACTCTTCCTCTAGGGAACATACCTGTAGATAAATCAGATACCTTAGGACACAAAAGACATTTATTTTTAACTCAGTAATATTTAGCAGCCATGTGTTTTGCTTTTCATCTACAGATAAATGTATGGGCAGTCTGCTTCAGATATAACCATGACCTTATTAAAATATTTATTACAGCCAACAACCAACTAACTTGAAATATAATAAAAATAAAACCAGCTATGTATGTGTTTATAGCATGTTTTGGAAATATGCTGAAGTTAGAAAGGATGAATGTACCCCAAGGGTAAAATAAAATCATTATCGAGTCTAAGATTATGTTCTAGTACCCTAAAAAACTCCTGGAGATGTCACTAACACAAAAAAGCACCAGAGGCGGGCCACGGTGGCTCAGTGGCAGAGTTCTGGCCTGTCATGCCGGAGACCTGGGTTCAATTCCCTGTACCTGCCCATGCAAAAAAAAAAAAAGAAAGAAAGAAAGAAAAAAGCACCAGAAGGTTCTCTTTTTCCTACAACTGAGAAAGAAAACTCAAACTAAGCAGTTTTCTACTTATTTGCTTCCCAGGTTCTTGGATAGTAGGTACAGCAAAGCCCACAGGAGAGGATGTGATTATTCCAGTCAAAGGAAATGTGAATCAATAAATTGGCTTTTGAGTTTCAAGCTTTTAGGATGAACTATCTTAAAGTTTGACTGGTCACCCTGGATGAGCTCAGAATTAAGGCTTACAGTAAAAGCTGTTCCAGGAATGTGGACTACTACAATCCTATTTAGCCTGTAACAGATGAGACTTTCCCCCTTGTATATTATGATAAAGGTAAGGCAATTTTTGTCTATCTTCCTAGAACACTACTAATATATAAGTTCCAAAACACCTTTTCTCATTACCCCAAAATTACTTTTTTCAAATTTAGTTTACACGATATATCCTTTCAGGAAGTAGAAAATAATTTTAGCAACTTTTATATCTTGTAGGAACAGGATTCCTATTTGAATACAATTTTGAGGAGGCAAGCTCACAAAATGAGATTCTATTTGTAAATATAAACAAAATTTACACATACCTTAGTCAAAGCTTTGCTTTTCTTGAAAACTGTTTTTTCTGACTCTTTGGTAAAGAAGATGCGCTTGTTTTTCATGTTTATTTGTCTTCTCATGTCTAGGAGCTCTGACTTACGCTTCACATTCTTCTCTAGATACCTGACCCGCCGATGACTGAAATTTGAAATTCCCCCATATCTGTGACCAAATCAAAAGAAGTTGACTCAAGCGTTAAATTCTATGATTCTGTTTCCTTTTAGGAAAAATTTTAAAAAAGAATAAAACAATTCTCATTAGCTTTTTCCTATTAGCAGCCACCACTTTATTTTAATTTTTTAAATGATGAAGTAAAGTTCAAAATGTAGGAGTATAAGATCTATTTTGTTCACTAATTCTAAAGCAAATGTGAAACACCAAAGTTGGGAATACAAACATATTTAATATAAAATATAAATTATAAAGTGGAATGCAAGAAAGAAATAGCAAAAAAAGAAAAAAGAAAAACTAAAACAAGTAATAACATCATTGCATGTTAGGGGAACAGAATTTTTTCTTTAGGTGATGTTGAAACTTTTAAATATGCATCTGGATGTATTTAAATTATCTTAAGAGTAGTCACTAATTCTTTTTTTTTAATCTTTTTTTTTTTAACTTTTTATTGTATAATATACACACAAAGCAAAGAAAGAAAAAAGCAATAGTTTTCAAAGCACTCTTCACTCTTCAACAAGTAGTTACAGGACAGATCCTAGAGTTTGTCATGGGCTATCATACCATCCTCTCAGATTTTTCTTACGAGCTGCTCCAGAATACAGGAGGATAGCAGGAATAAATATGTTTTTACCATGTGCACTGAAAAGAAGCTCACTGTTTAGTGAAAAAAGTTAGCTACAGAATATATATAGTATGATCCCATTTTTGTGTTTTCTTTTCTGTGAAAAATAACACACATACAAAAAAAGTAATAAATTTCAAATCACAGTACAACAATTAGTTGGAAAACAGATTTCAGAGTTTGGAATGGGTTACAATTTCACAATGTTAGATTTTGTTTTGCTTCTAGCTGCTCTAAGATACTGGAGACTAAAAGAATACCAATTTAATGATTCAGCAATCGTATTCATTTGTTAAACCCTACTTTCTTTATATAACTCCACCATCATCTTTGATCTTTCTCCCACTCTTTAGCGGTATTTGGACTGTGGCCATTCTAACTTTTTCAAGTTGGAAGGGGCTGTCAATAATGGGGTAGGGAGATGGAACTATCTGATGTTGTGGAGAGGCTGGGCCCTCTGTATTTCAGGACTTATCTAGTCCAGGGACGCATCTGGAGGTTGTAGGTTTCTAAAAAGTTATCCTAGTGCATGGAACCTTTGTAGAATCTTATATATTGCCCTATATGTTCTTTATGATTGGCTGGAATGGTTTTGTTTGGGGGTTGGCAAGTTATGATAGGTAGCAATGTCTAACTGAAGCCTGAATAAGAGTGATCTCCAGAATAGCCTCTCAACTCTGTATGAACTTTCTCAGCCACTGACACTAAATTAGTTACACTTCTTTTTCTTCTTTTGGTCAGGATGGAATTGTTGATTCCACGGTGTGAGGGCCAGAGTCATCCTTGAAATTCATCTCCTGTGCCACTAGGGAGACTTTTACCACTGGATGTCATATCCCACATAGAAGAAAGGGCAATGATTTCACTTGCAGAGTTGGGCTTAGAGAACAAGGTCACATCTGAGCAACAAAAGAGTTTCTCCAGAAGTAACTTTAGGCATACTTATAGGTAGGTTAAGTTTCTCCACAAACTACATAAGCTTCACAAGAGTGAGCCTCGAGATTAAGAGATTTGGCCTACTGATTTGGGTATCCTTAATGTTTGATACAGCATCAGGGGATTCCCTGATGGTAAGGTTTAATAGTTCCATATTTTTCCTCCCATCCCTCAAGGGACTTTGCCAATACTTTTTGATTAACTGTTTAATACATTCTAGGTTGTATCCAGGCATTACATGAAGCTATGCAGGATTAAAGGCCCTCATTCTTATTCTGGGCTGTCTAAGAGTAGCCACTAATTCTTAACCTAAATCAATCTGAGTTTACAAAAGAAATTAACCTCTATTACCAAAATGATAACAGGCTGTCTGCTGATCTAACAATCTGAATTTTTCCAATCCTAAAAAATATATAACTGCTATGAAGCCTTCTTTAACAGTTATGATGCCTCATTTAACACCATTTCCTACAAAATGTTAAGGACTTAGACTATAACATACAATTTAGCACTTATAAAATCCTGAACCATTTGGTTTTAAATGCCAGATCTTATTTTCTAGTCACAATATAAACTCCTTTATAACAAAAAGTATATTTTATCCTTCTCTTTTAAGTAGAACTGGGTACCTTAAACAGAAGGAGGGAAAAGTTAAGTCAAGTGCCACGTAACAGAATAAAACTCTACAAATGTATACTAGGTAAAATCTACCTAAGAAATTTCTCAATAAAATTACACGTACGTAGTAATAAATTCTGGCAGAAATTTAAAAGCAGCAATATCAGGAAAATTTTACATTACTCAACTTAATGATCTTTAGCCTTACATGAGTATATGGTGAACTGTAGTTGCCTTGAAGTACTCTAAGGGAAAAATAACTGACAATCTTTATCATAGCATTAAAAGCACTTCTGAACTTATTCGGATTCCAGGTATAAGTCAACCTTGAGACATTCCTCCTTTTCTTGTTGACTTTGTAATCTGTAGGTAACCATTTAAATTTCAAGCTTATAGCTAAGTAAGACCTGAACTGTCAACCTTTACAGACATCAGAGATCTGATCTCAGTTTAAGAACACTGGTAAAGCTAGCATAAATTGTAGGTCTTCTTTAGAGTGCCGCAGTTTAGTTTTCATGCCATGTGCAATGAACTCTTCAGCTGCTCTTATATTATCACCTACTTATTCATATTTTCTTGTATTTAATATTATGGCATTTAATCCTAGAGAAAACTTATATTCACAAAAAAACATAAACAAATATTCAAACAATAGAAACAATCCAAAAGTCCTTCAGTAGGTGAATGGTTGAACAAACTCTGGTACATCTGTTTAATGGAATACTATTCAGCAATCAGAAATAATAAACTATTGGTACATCCTATAACTTGGATGGACCTCAAGGGGCATATGCTTAGCCTTTCACTGTGGTATTATGTGTAGCAGTCCCAAACGGGAAACAACCTAGATGTTCGTTAAATGCTAATTAAATGCTATACCTCCACTGAAAGGATTAGGAAAATATGTGCACTGAAAAGAAGTTCACTGTTAAGTGAGAAAAATAAGCTGCAGAATATGTATAGCATGATTCATTTTTGTGTTTTCTAAAAAGGGAAGTAACATGTAGGTACATCACCATAAAAACACAAAAATAAATTTGGAAAGATATATGCCAAACTCTTTAAACACTGCCTACCTCTGGGGAAGGATTTAAAGGTAAAATTTTCATTTTTAAGTTATTACTTCCATTTTGTTTGAGTTTTACTATTTCCATGATAAAAAAAGAAAAAAAAAGTTAGCGCGGATTTACCCAGGGGTTTGAGGCACTAGATGAATAGAAGTCACAAGGTCTGGGTTTGAATCACCTCTCCAGCAACTGATGTGATCCTGACCAAGTCAAAACCTCTGTGAATTGGTTTATCTGTGAAATAGGAATAACACTGGCTTGCCAAGAAGCACAACTGAATTAATGTATGTGATTATATCCAATGTAGGGTGAAATTTCTATACCTATTAAAAGAAGAGGTTAGTATTCTAATTGCAATCTCTTAAATGCCATAAAATACATTATCCTTTATTAGCTATCTGAGTAACAGAGAGTTTTAAGATAGCCGAAGTGGTTAGGATTTCTGGAAGACAAGAACATTTACAAATAATTACTTTTGTCCTGAGCCATGCTTGAATCCTAGAAGAGAACCATTTTCATCCAAGTCCGAATTGGAGTTTTCATCGATGTCTAGTTCATGGCTAAACAAATAAGGAAACAAAAGATAAACAGGGATAATCCATCACCTCCAGAGTGCCCCCAATACAGGCACACATCAAAAGGTATATACAATCAACCCCTGGAAACTTCCCCATCACAAAATTAACCAGAATTCAGAAGTCAAAATACTAGAAAAAGAGCACTTTCATCAGGATTTTACAAATGAGATAAAGGACCAAGTGTTCAGAAGACAGTGATCAACGCTCAAATCTTAAACTGTGTCAAGTCATTATCTCCATTCCTGAACCTGGTACAATATGGATTTCTTCATTATTCTTTGGAAAACTACAAATAAAAGCTGCAGTTAAACCTATGCCCTAGGGTAATTTCTCTAGAGATTTTCCTTAAAACCAAATAAGGAAACTTTTGAGAAGTATCAATCTTAGTCCCCCTACACCCCCCCCAAAAAAAAATTGAAAAATATTAAAAATGAGATTGTGATACAGTGATATTTAAAAAACCCAGGAGCACCCAACATTAGGGATACTTCCAGTGGCCCTGACTGCTTGGGCCATAGCACCAAACAAATAAGAATAGTGAAAGATAATTGTTATAGTTTGTCCTTCCAATTAAATGCACTGTGAGTACCCACCAGGCCCCAGGAATGAAAGTATACACATGGTCTCTGCTTTCCAGGAACGAGCAGGGGAGCTAACAAGCAATGCTGACCATGTGGAACACTCACTATACAGCCATGCTTTATGTCCTACTTATTGAATCTCCAAAGCTTGCTCACTGTTTTCCTAGAAGCTATTATTGAGCACAAAGTCTTATGTGGAACACCCCACATTGTATCAAATAAATAAATGCTTTCAGCTAACCTCCAAATTCTGTAATAACTCATTCTTTTTGTTGGCAGTTTCTCAGCTGCTAAAATAGATACCATACAATGGGTTGGCTTAAACAACAGGAATTTACTGGCTCATAGCTAGGAGAAGTCCAAAATTGAGATGATGCTTTCTTTCTGTGGCATGCTACGACTGGTTGCTACAGATCCTTGGGGTTCTGTCACATGGCAGTACACAGGGCTGTGTTTTCTCCTTTCTCTTCTGTGTTTTGTTATCTTACAGCTTCTTGCTTCACTCATGGTTTCCCTGTTCATGTTCAATTTCCTTTGCTTATAAGGACATAAGCCCTAATGAATTATGGCCCACCCTCGTTCAGTTTGGGTACATCTTTTTTTTTTTTAATTTTTTATTAATTAAAAAAAATTACAAGAAACACAAACATTCCCAACACATACACTCAGCAATTCACAATATCATCACATAGTTGCATATTCATCATCATGATCATTTCCCAGAACATTAGCATCAATTCAGAAAAAGAAATAAAAAGACAACAGAAAAATATAACAAACAGAAAACAAAAAATTTTACAGGCCATACCCCTTACTGATCCCTTTCATTGATCACTAGCATTTCAAACTAAATTTATTTTAACATTTGTTCCCCCTATTATTTATTTTTATTCCATATGTTCCTCTCATCTGTTGACAAGATAGATAAAAGGAGCATCAGACACAAGGTTTTCACAATCAGACTGGTTTTCACAGTCACATTGTGAAAGCTATATCATTATACAATCATCATCAAGAAACATGGCTACT
Organism: Myrmecophaga tridactyla; assembly: GCA_004026745.1. Lineage (NCBI taxonomy): Eukaryota > Metazoa > Chordata > Mammalia > Pilosa > Myrmecophagidae > Myrmecophaga > Myrmecophaga tridactyla. Next base: position 24,961 of record PVIY010034902.1, read on the forward strand.
GGAACACAGCTCTACATTTTCAGGCAGTTCCCTTCAGCCTCTCCATTACATCTTGGATAACAAGGTGATATCTACTTAATGCATAAGAATAACCTCCAGGATAACCTCTCGACTCTGTTTGGAATCTTTCAGCCATTGACACTTTGTCTCATTTCACTCTTCCCCCTTTTGGTCGAGAAGGTTTTCTCAATCCCTTGATGCTGGGTCTCAGCTCATTCTAGAGTTTTTCTCAATCCCTTGATGCTGAATCTCAGCTCATTCTGGGATTTCTGTCCCATGTTTCCAGGAAGGTCCACACCCCTGGGAGTCATGTCCCACGTAGACAGGGGGAGGGTGGTGAGTCTGCTTGCTGTGTTGGCTGGAGAGAGAGGCCACATCTGAGCAACAAAAGAGGTTCTCTTGGGGGTGACTCTTAGGCTTAATTTTAAGTAGGCTTGACCTATCCCCTGTGGGGTTAAGTTTCATATGAATAAACCCCAAGACTGGGGACTCAGCCTATAGCTTTGGCTGTCCACACTGCTTGTGGGAATATCAAGAATTCAACTTGGGGAAGTTGAGTTTTCCCCTGTTCTCACCATTCCCCGAAGGGGACTTTGCAAATACTTTTCCACTCACTGATCAAATCACTCTGGGATTCATCAGGGCATCACCTGGGTAAACCAACAAAATCTCATGTCCTATACAAAGTTCCATGTACTTAAAGTGTTCAATCAACTATCTATATAAGTTATATTAGGAGATGCACTAGTCATAGTATAGATTTGTACCAAATAAACATTTTTTGTTTTAGTCTCACACATTAGTTGAAATTTTAAAATATTAATTACCATCTATTTTCAGCACACTGAAGTAATGACATTCTTTTGTTCTTCCTCATGCAAAAACATTTTTTAAATTTGTACATTTAGTCACTATCATTATACACTCTAGGCATTCCTAGATTACACCATCTCAATCTTTATCATTTATTTTTCTTTATGATTTCATTTATGCCCCAGCCCTCCTCCCTCTATCACTCTCATATGCAGTTTCATACAGTGTTTTAACATAATTGTATTATAGTTAGGTAATATTGTGCTGTCCATTTCTGAGTTTTTATATTCAGTCCTGTTGCACAATCTTATCCCTTCAGCTCCAATTACCCAATATCTTACCCTATTTCTATCTCCTGATGATCTCTGTTACCAAGGAAATATTCCAAATTTATTCACTAATGTCAGTTCATATCAGTGAGACCATACAGTATTTGTCCTTTTGTTTCTGGCTAATCACACTCAGCATAATGTCCTTAAGGTCCACTCATGTTGTTACATACTTCATAACTTTATTCTGTCTTACAGCTGCATAATATTCCATCTTATGTAAATGTCACAGTTTGTTTAGCCAACTGTCTGTTGATGGACATTTTGATTGTTTCCATCTCTTGGTAATTGTTAATAATGCTACTATAAATATTGGTGTGTAAATGTCCATTTGTGTCCTTGGCCTCGTGTCCTTTGAGTAGAGACAGCATATAGATGGGTCCTGTTTTTTAATCCATTCTGCCAGACTATGTCTTTTGATGGGAGAGTTTAATCCATTAACATTCAGTGTTATTACTGCGTGGGTAGTACTTTCTTCTACTATTTTGCCTTCTGGATTTTATATGTCATATCTAATTTTCCTTCTTTTTACCTTTACTCATAGTCTTCCTTTCTATACTCTTCTCCACACCTCTCTCTTCTGTCTTCGTATCTGTCTCTAGTGTTCCCTTTAGTATTTCTTGCAGAGCTGGTCTCTTGGTCACAAATTCTCTCAGTGAT
>PVIY010034903.1:0-26755 GCA_004026745.1 Myrmecophaga tridactyla
GGAGCACTAGAGACAGATATGAAAAGACAGAAGAGAGAGGTGTGGAGAAGAGTGTAGAAAGAAGGAAAATTAGATATGACATATAAAATACAAAAGGCAAAATGGTAGAGGAAAGTACTACCCGTGCAGTAATAACACTAAATGTTAATGGATTGAACTCCCCAATCAAAAGACATAGACTGGCAGAATGGATTAAAAAACAGGATCCTTCTATATGCTGTCTACAGGAAACACATCTTAGACCCAAAGATAAACATAGGTTGAAAGTGAAAGGTTGGGAAAAGATATTTCATGCAAATAACAACCAGAAAAGAGCAGAAGTAGCTATACTAATATCCAACAAATTAGACTTCAAATGTAAAACAGTCAAGATTACTTGGTGTTTTCCTGACCTCTATTATGGCTGAAACTCTTCTTTTTTTTTTTTTTTTTAATTTTGCATATGGGCAGGAGGCACCAGGGATCGAACTCCAGACCTCCAGCATGGCAGGTTGGAGCTCTGCCTGCTGAGCCACAGTAGCCACCCTGATGGCTGAAACTCTTAAGCGAGCTTAACAAATGTCTTGTTTGAGACAGAAGTCTGTCAAGAAAATGCTGGATGGGGCTTATTGGTGCCTTTTCCTCTAAAACTCATATTGAGAGTAAGCTTTAGAAGGAGAGCATCTCGCTCATCACCTCTTGCCACAAAAAAGTAAAAATTAAAAATTAAAAAATTGGAAAGAAGAGGCAAAATTTTCTCCTTTGTAGAGACATAGTATTCTCTTCCACTCACCATTCTTGTCATTTCACTTGTCCTCAACTCTCAGGCCAGAATCCATTAAATTCTCAGGTCCTTCCCTTCACTGGCTATTTTTTTTTGTGTTAGCGAGGGTGGCATAGTACTTGAATACTAATAGGAGACACCATTTATCTTGTACCTACCATAATCTAGGTATGGTATAGGAGCCTTATATATATTTTTTAACTTTTTAAATTGTATAATATATATACAAAGCAAAGAGAGAAAAAAGCAATAGTTTTCAAAGCACTCTTTTAACAGGTAGTTAAAGGACAGATCAAGGGACCTTATATTTATTATTTCTAAACCTCACACTAACTCTACAAGGTTATCATTATCCTAATTTTTACATGAGGAAACCAGAACTGCCAGTGGGTAGATGACTTACCAAAGAGAATGAGTGGAGCCTAGAACAGGGATTTAAACTTAGTTCTGTCAAGCTCCAAAGCCAGGACTGTCTCATCTACTCTACACTGACTCTTCCTTGGGCATTTACTATATCAATTGTGTGAGGCTATCAGCTATAGAAAATAGTCAAGCATATATTCAGAGAGGCAAGTTCATTTGAAACTTGCAGATGAAACCATATCATTACATGGTTACCTCATCTTCTCATCTGCCCCCATTTCTAACAACTTCCAAAGGTCAGACACATGGAAGCAAAGAGAAGAGGGATAAGAATAACATGGAATGAATTAAATTACTAGGCTATGGATGTTTTCTTTCTTCTATTTATCTAGTGATTTTCTTTCTTTTTAAGTATAGTTTTCTTATTTACAGCTTGCAAACCAGTATTAACCTCAATTTCTCCTTCTGCTTTGCCACTCCAAACTCCACTTAAATTTCCAAATTGGTTGACATAAATTAAGTTGCATAGAGCCAGCCACAGTGGCTCAGCAGGCAGAGTTCTTGCCTGCCATGCCAGAGACCTGAGTTCAATTCCCGGTGCCTGCCCATGAAAAAAAAATGCTTAAATTAAGTTGCATCTTACTTATATGCAATACAAAAATCAGAAAGAATTCTGACTAAATCAGTTTGTTTGCTGTGATTTTCTTTCTCCATGTTACAGGAAGAAAGCTAAGCTTTCCACATTTCCTAGTTTGCACAGTTTAACATGTTAGAACAGATGAGGAGAGGTAAGAGAGCACACATATTACGGATAGCACAGAGCTTCCGAGCCTGGGGAGGTATGGAGGTGGCCCATTTAGAACAGGTGTGGACAGGAGCAAAGCTGAGTGTTTTTCTTCTGCACAGAGCTTAATCTTAGTGAACTCAATCTCATTCGAAACTTCTGTGATTAGCGAAGAGAGTGAGAGGCAAGAAGAAGTTGCCTGCCTCTACCCACAGCAGGGATATAGGGTATAGGCAGAGACACATCCCTTTCAATGAACTGTCTCAGGCCCTGTGAGAGAGTAGGTAGAGAGTTAACATGGTAGTTAAAATCCCTGAATGCCACTTTTCAAAATTTTAGGTAACGGGGTGGGTCCCCTTCTCCATACCTCTTGAGAAACAGCTTCCGTGATGAGTGGAGCCTGATGCCCCTGCTAAATAGTTAGAGACTTTGACTTGCCATCAATGCAGTGGCCTAGGCACCTGCAGAGAGCCTTGAACTTGAAAGAGGAGACTGGGCGCCACAGTGAGGCTAGCACTGACCAGCATCTGTAGTGATTGAGAATGGAGGTCTGAAGCCTATTTCCTGGATTTCAATATTATGATCTTTACAACTGTGGGAATCTTCTTATCTCTTTGCTTCAGTTTTCTCATGTTTAAAATGGGGATAGTCGTACCTTTCTTATGAGATTCTTGTGATGCTTAAATGAGATAATGTACACAGGGTCTAAGAATAATATGACACATGAAAAATACTCAGTAAATGTAAGTTTATCCTCATCATAATGATCAAAAGGGACATATTTATAAGAGAGCTGTTTAGAGTTTGGGGGTGTACAATCACCTTTCCTTGATTGTGCTCTTGAGGAAGGTCAGTATTCCATGACTGACCACACAATAAGTGCTTGCAATGAAAGAGCTCAGTATGCTTTGGTGTTCTCCAGAAGAGGGAGCAGGACTGGGGCCACTCATCTCTGTAGAGGCCACTTTCAATGGCCACCTCTATTGCTTGACTCACAGCCCTTAGTCCTTTTATGATCAATCCTATGTACCTACGAATAAAACAGTTAAGATTAGTTCTACAGAGTTTGCTCAGAAACAGATCAAGAACTGGGAAAAGGTATTTAGATGTTAACCAAGCCATCTGTCTATTAGGTAGCTTGCTGTGATTTGGAGAGAAATTTTAGGTATTAATAAATAAACTGGGACCTAGAAATGGGGGGAGAAATAGTCTAAACCCCCAGCTGGTCAAGGAGGGCACCATTCCCAAAGGGTGGAGGGAAAAGGAAAGAGAGTGTTGCTTCTAAGGGCGAAGAGGCTTGGCTGAAAAAGATTTGGTGTGAGTGAGCAACTTACATTGTTTCCCAGCAATCAACCCTTAGGTCTCTGCCTTTCAACCCCATGTAGCTGCAGCATTCCAAGCTATCTGGGCCTAACACTATTCAGAGCCAGCTCTGTCAATGGGTGGATCTTGGACTCTTCTGGGAGATAGAAAATTTTCCAAGAGGACTCAATTCCTGAAAGGGATAGGCCTGAAATGTCCTCTGTGCCCAACTCACACGGCCTGCTCTTATGGAGCTCAGGGGAGATATCTTCCATACAAAGTTCCTGTTGAAACACCTCCCACTCAGGTTAAAAATTGTTTATATTTTGTGCTATGAGGAGGATCATAAGATAGGAGTATTTTCTTTCTTAGCAGAGATGCAAGGATTGATAGTGGGAATGGGGCAGAGCGATATATTGAAATATAATATGAAATTGTATTCCTTACTAGTCTGGTTGGATGAAAAGCTTGGATTTGATTTTAAGAAAATATAGTAATGTGACAATTCTTAAGTATCTGATTGTGTGAAGATTCTTATTATTATTTCCTCAAATCCTTCTTGAAACCACACCTAGTGCTCTCATAGGTGGAGGTAACATGGTAGAACCTAAGTTCTTAAGCGCCCACACTGTAAGACCAGTTTTAACTAGTTACCTTAGTTGTTTCAGTTTGTTAAAGATGCTGGAATGAAACATACCAGAAATGGATCAGCTTTTACAAAGGGGATTCACTAAGTTCCACGTGCACAGTTTCAAGTTCTTAAAAACATTCAAACTAAGGTACCCAGACAGCATACCCTGGCTCAGGAAAGGTGGGTGTCTGTCACATGGGAAGGCATGTAGCTGGTGTGCGGGTGCCTGTTCCCAGTTCTGTTGCTTCCAACTTCTCATTCCAGTGGCTTCCTCGCAAGGCTTCTGTGAATTCTGATTAGCTGCTCCAGAGCAAAACTCTGGGTTTCATCTCTTAGCTTAGCATCTCCCGGGACCAGAGATTCCTTCTTTTCAGGTTCCAGCTATTCCTTGAATCCTTGCTTGGCACCCGGACTACATCTGCCAGCACTCCAAGCTCTCCAAATGTCTGTGTCTCTTTTGGCTCTGAAGCAATTGTGTTTTATCAAAAATGTTTCTCCCCTTTTAAAGGACTCCAGTAAACTAATCAAGAACCACCTTGAATGGGAAGGGCCACACCTCTGCAGAAATCATCTAATCAAAAGGTCACATCCACATTTGGGTGTGTCACAAGTCCATGGGAACAACCTGGTCAAAAGGTTCTACCCTAAACAATAGCTCTGCCCCCACAAAGATTGGATTAGGCTAAAAGAACATGGATTTTCTATGGTACATAACAGTTTCAAACCAGCACACTTATACACTGAGCCAACTGATTGTAAGTGGATTTAATTTATAGACCAGAGTCAAATCCACTACTGGAATTATAACTCCAAAAGGTTACCTTTCTTATATTGAGACTTATATTTATATAGGAAACAAAGTATTAGGAATGGCTATTTTCCCAAGGCCATGCAATTGTTTTCTGCTCCTTCAAGAGTGCTCCAGTTGGGATTTTCTTTCTTTCATAACTATTTTTTTTTCTTTCAATTAATCAGTAGGGCTATTTTTTTTAATTATTAAAGAAATTGTGGGTTTACAGAAAAATCATCCATAAAATACAGGATATTTTTACCTCCCACCACCACCAATAACTGCATTGTTGTGGAAAATTTGTTACAATTGATGATGAATTTGTTACAATTCTATTTTTTAACAGTAGTTGCATTTCTTAAAATTGATGAAAGATTATTAAAGTAGTACTATAACTATTGTCTGTAGTTTACATATAAGTATTTCCCCCATATTCCCAACCTATTATAATTTTTTTCATGCATGTCTTTATTTTATTGCTTATCTACCCATATACTGGATAAAGAGAGTATCAGTCATGACGTTTTTAAGATCACATGATAAAAGCTATATAGTTACACATTCATTATCAAAGATAAACCACTTGTGGAGGTGCAAGAGTAGTTCAGTGGTAGAATATTTGCCTACTGTGTGGGAGACCCAGGTTCAATTCCTGGTCCATGCACTTCCCAAAAAGCAAACAAACAATAAAAAAAACCAAGCAAACAAAAGTTAAACAAATGGTGCTGCAATAATGGGATACTCACATAGAAAAATAATGAAATGTGATCCTGCCATATAGCATACAAAAAAAAAAAGATAAATAGTACTGGATTACAGTTCAACAATTTCAGGTATATCCTTCTGGCTATTCTGATACATTAGATACTTTAAAGAATTATCTATATGATAAGTCAGAAGTCATAATCATTAAATCCTAATTTCTTAGTTACACCTCCTCCCTCTCATTTGATCATTCTCTCACTCTTCAGAGATATCTAAGCAATGACCATTTTAACTTCTTTGTGCTAGAAAGTGGTATCAACCATATGGAGTAGAGGAATGAAAATGTTTGATGTTCTTGGAGAGACTAGTACCTCTGAGTTTCGCGGCTTATCTGGCATAGGAACAATCTGGAGGCCTTAAGTTTCTGAGAAAATAAATTTACTAAGTAAAACATTTCTAGAGTCCTAGATGCAGCCCAGGGTATACATTCAGGAATACTGCTGGTTTGGGCTTGGCATATGTGGTGACAATCTGCAATATCTAGCTGAAGTTTGTAAAAGAGTAACCTCAGAATGACCTTTCAATTCTATTTGAAGTCTCTCAGCCAATGAAACTTTATTTTATTTCATTTATTTTCCCCATTTTGGTCAAAAAGGCATTGTCAATCCTACAATACCAGGGCCAGACTCATCCCTGGAAGTCATGCCCCACTTTGCCAGAGAGACTCACACCCCTGGGAGTCATGTCCCACATGGGTAAGGGTGGAGTGAGTAGTGAGTTTATTTGCAGAGTTGGTTTAGAGAGAAAGAGTCCGCATCTGAGCAACAAAAAAGGTTCTCTGGGGATGACTCTTAGGCATAATTATAAGTAGGCTTAGTGTCACCACTGCAGAAATGTTGCATAAGGGAAAGCCTCAAGATCGAGGGCTTGGCTTGTTAAACTGGGAGTCCCTAATGCTTGAGAGAATATCAGGCATTCCCCAGGTGGGGAAGTTTAATAGTTACACATTTTTTTTCTCCAGTCCTTCAAGGAAATTTTTTATTTTCTATCCCAAATACTCTGGAATGTATTAGGGTATTACATTAACCTGCACAGAGTAAGAAGATTTTATCCCCTATTCTATGTATTCATTCCCTATTTCCTATTCTATGTAGTCAAACAACCTAATTACGTGAATAAACTGACCAGACAGGTTAAATTAGATAGTGTACCACAGAAAAATTTAAATTTTGAACAAAATAAACATTTCTTTCTTTGGTCTCACAGATACTAAAGTTTTAAAATAAAGACAATATCACCGTTTACCCTGTATTCTGATTTACCTTAGTCCTAACCAGATCTGCTTCATTCATACCTCTAATTGAAGTCTGATCTGTTTTCAACTTTTTAAACAGTTACTATATTGAGTAATGCTAACTTTCAGAGCTGCAGAATTCTAACTTTGAGTTTCAGGTGTCACACAGGTACCTAAAGTTCCAGGAACTACAAGGTTATAGACAAAAAGCATAGCATCTCAGACTTTAGAAATAACCGTTAAAACTCAGGAATAAAGCTTACAAGCTTGGAACCTTTACAATGAGCCTTACTGAACATTCTGTACTACTGAATCATTGATTGCTCAATCCCTGCCCACTTTCTACCTCCTGATAACCTGTGCTATCAAATTCAGTTCTCAGAGTTTGCTCATTATAGTGAGTTTATATTAGTGAGACCATACAATATTTGGTCTCACTAATATAAATATACAGTATTTGTCCTTTTGCTTCTGGCTTATTTCATGCAACAAAATGTCCTCAAAGCTCATTCACCTAGTTGCATGCCTTACGACTTCATTCCTTTCTGCAGCCACACAGTATTACATCGTATAGATATACACCACAGTTTGTCCTTCCTTTCCTCAGTCAATGTACTCTTAGACCATTTCCATCCATTGGTAATCATGATTAATGTCTCCTAATCTTTACTTTTTTCATTTGATTAAAAAAAATGATGAGGGATACATACCCCTTATTGTAAAAATTTAAATAGTAAAGTATTATATAGCGCAAAAAGTTAAAATCTCTTTCTTTTAGCTCTTTTCCTAATATATCACTCACCATTGATAACCCCTATTAAAAGTTTGTTTTACATAACTGAATATAGTAATGAATTATAAACCATTGAAAAAATAGGAGTTCATAAGTCATACTGATAAAAAGTAAATAAATAGACTAACGGGGAGAAGGGAGGACTCTTGCCTAACAATGGAATGTTGAGTGCTACTGGTACATGAGGGGGAGAGAGAAGTTGTAAATTAGCATTCTGCAGCCATCATGTTAGAGATTGGATCAGGTAAAACTCATCAATGAACACTTGGTCAAGGGGGAAATTTTGATGAGGAACTCAACATTTCATGGATTTAAAGTGTCTTCCTACAGATTGTTCATTAGGTGGTGTTCTAGTTTGCTAGCTGCCGGAATGCAATATACCAGAAACGGAACGGCTTTTAACAAGAGGAATTTAATGAGTTGCCAGTTTACAGTTCTAAGGCCGAGAAAATGTCCCAATTAAAACAAGTCTATAGAAATGTCCAATCAAAGGCATCCAGGGAAAGATACCTTGGTTCAAGAAGTCCGACGAAGTTCAGGATTTCTCTCTCAAGTGAGAAGGCTCATGGCAAACACAGTCAGGGCTTCTCTCTTGGCTGGAAGGGCATGTGGCGAATACGGCGTCATCTGCTAGCTTTCTCTCCTGCTTCTGGTTTCATGAAGCTCCCCAGGAGGCGTTTTCCTTCTTCATCTCCAAAGGTCACTGGCTGGTGGACTCTCTGCTCTGTGGTGCTGCAGCATTCTCTGCTCTCTCTGAATCTCTCATTCTCCAAAATATTTCCTCTTTTATAGAACTTCAGAAACTAATCAAGACCCACCCAAATGGGTGGAGACATGTCCCTTAATCCAGTTTAACAACCATTCTTAACTAAATCACATCATCCAGGGAGATGATCTCATTACAGTTTCAAACATACAGTATTGAATAGAGATTATTCTACCTTTATGAAATGGGATTTATATTAAAACATGGCTTTTCTTAGGGGGCATACTTTCTTTCAAACCAACACAGGTGGGATGGAAAAAAATAGTATTTATACAGTGGAGAAACTGGACAACGCCTGGACTAAGTGATCAAAATTAATATGAGCAATGATGGGCAGATTGACATTTTGTGTCTCTAGTTGAGTGTCTTTTTTTGTTTTGTGTCTTTCCAGCTATAGGTGTATAATCTAAATCTAATAATCAGGAATGTTGTATTAGAAAGAAGGAGATTGGGGTGGGCCACGGTGGCTCAGTGGCAGAGCTCTTGCCTGCCATGCTAGAGACCCAGGTTCAGTTCCCAGTGCCTGCCCACGCAAAAAAAAGAAAAAAAAGAGGGCGACTTTATTCTTCAAAAATGTCAAAATGTCAAAGTTTTAAGGGACAAAGAAAAGTTATGGAAATAGTTCATATTAAAGGAGATGAAAGTTAAATTTATTTTAATTAAATGCAGTACCTGATCTTAGACTGGTTCCATGTAGTGGAGGAGAAAAAAATGCCATAATCAAAATTATTGGGTCAATTGACAAAATTGGAATGCAGACAGCAGATTAGATAAAAGTATTATATCAAAATTAAATTTACTGAAGTCAATAACTGTATTGTAGTTATGTAAGAGAATATCACTATTCTTAGGTAATACACACTGAAAAGATTAGGAGTAAAAGCCAATATTTATGCAACCTATCCGCAAATAGTTCAGGGAAAAAGAGAGAATAATAAAGCAAATGGGGTAAAATGTTAATAAGTGAGTCTGGGTAAAAGGTGTTTGGATATTTATTCAAACTATTCTTACACTTGCAACTTTTATGGAAATTTGAAATTATTTACTAATAAAAAGTTGAAACCATTTTTATAATATTCTTTTGAATGTCTATGCATTTACAGTATTTGCCAGTGTGTGTATGTGCCGTATATATCAAATATATTTTTCTGTCTTTACAAAAATAAAATCTACTTAAATTTTTTTTTAATTTATCATGGCTATGATAAAACCACAGAGCTAGGCACTGAACAGGAGTTGGAGTGGTCCTCAGTGATGCACCAAGGAGCATGAACTCTGGAGGCAGAAAGTATCGTGTCTTTGCAATTGATTATGATTATCATCAAAGCCTGGTCAGATGGGGAAGGGAACAAAATGAAGCCGATGAAGAGGAGAAATAACAGCATAATGAGAATTTCCTACTATGTCTAAAAACCCAAATTAAAATATAAAACATGTTAAATATAATTAGGGCTATTAACATTGGACGTATTGTGCCACATGCATCTTGATATCTTAATGTAAATCAGATTTGTAATCTGTGCAATGTCTAACATATTTTGAAGGTTTAATATAATTCAAGATGGTAAAAAAAAAGAAGCTAATTTAATCCAGCTGGTCATTTACAGTGCTCATGATCAAAAGTCAAAAGACATCCTAGTTATAAGAAAGACTCTGCTTTTGATTCATTGCCAGCCCTTCAGAAGATAAGCTGATCAAGTGAGACTTCCTTTTCCTATCTGTAAATGGCCATAACAATGCTGACCCATTTCTTATCAATGCTCAAGGTGTAGCTTGTAAAAAAGTGGTTAAAGACTTCAATATCTTGAAACTGCCTCATAAAAGTAATCTAATATTGACAGGATGCCTTTGCCCCATACAACACTGTAGACTCGGATTGCAAAGGGGGAAGTGAAGGAGAGTTTCAAGACTGATCTGCCAGAATAAAGAGGTTTATGAAATATTGTATGTGAACATTGTGACAGTAAAGATGTAAGCTACTGTTATTTATTTAATTGGGGACATAATTCCCCAAGCAATCCACAATGTGCCTGAGCAGAATCAAATGAAAAGTGAAACAAGATTTTGAAACAGTTGCCATGAGATACGTGCTCACGTAGCCTAAGAAATTTGTTGCTGGTACTGGCTTACTGCTTCAGTTATATGGCCTATTTGCTACAACTCACCCAATGGTAGTAGGAAGAGAAAAAGCTAATGAGATTCCCAGAGCTTGACTCAGCATGCTTCTTACCTGTTCCTGCCTCCCAACCTCCAGACCACCCGTCTAGAACACTATCAAGTCTTTCCTCTTATCTCACATAGGCAGGGAAGGCTGTCATCTATGAGAACTGATCTGACTTATTTACACTAAAAGCTTCCTTTAAATGAAAGGTCTGCCTCCACTAGACTGAAATCCTACCAAATAGAAATTCATGCATTTCATTGAGGGTAGTTTTTGGCACACAGAGTTCATATTCCACATAAATGTCAACTGGTTGTTAATGGTTCCCTGGTCTGCCTTCTTAGGAAGGACTCCAAGGGGACATCTGAGCTCAGCTTGGAGGAGAACCTTGGACATCAGTCATGTCTAGGATGGCTAAGTAAGGAACAAGTTGGGGACATTTCCTGTGTTAAATCTGCCATTCACTGGTAAATGTATTGCCACCTCTAAAAATCCTTTTTCTTCATGACTCAATGCAACTTTACAATGTCATCTATGTGGAATGTCCTTCCCCATTCTGCACATCTGAGAGCTTCTGTTATTGTTTCATGACTGTGTTCAAACTATTACCTCTGTGAGACCTTCCCTAGCTTCTCACAGCTTCTGAGACCACTAGATTTTGAGCTTCTGGAAATCTGGTTCTCAGCCTTATTTACCCTACAGTCCCTGCAGCACCTGCAGAGTACCTGACTCAAAGCAGGCACCAAATGAATTTGAGTGCATAAAAATTCACTCTCAAGACAACCGTAATCTAATGGAGGATCAGAAAACAATGGTATTTAATACAGAAAGTTAAGCATAATAAGAATAACAAAAAAAGTGACTTTTAAAAAAAAGTGTTGTGCAAATCTGGAGGTAAGGCAAAAAATGACTAAGAAAACAACATTTGAGTGGCACCTTGACTAATAGATGATATATTAAATAGTGGGGATCTTTGGGCAAGTATCTCCTCATGAAGGGAGTAGGAGAGGTTGCCTCAGAAGGCATTTATATCATTGACAATACAATGTCTATTGTATTTATAGCATATAGTGCATGCTATAAAACAGACTTTGAATGAATAGGCATAAAAGATGAACATCTACATTGTAGAAGTTCAGGGTTAGATTTACCCCTCCTTTGGGAACAGCATCCACTATTAGAAAGACTGAAGTATTATTGGAACAATGTATAAAACAATGGAGACTAGATTATCAAAATTAAAATTTTCCCACATTTTATATGACCTAATGTAAACTCTGTACTATAGTAAGCAGTATAATTATAGTATTCTTTCATCAATTGTACAAAGGTACCACACTAATGCAAAGTGTTAATAATAGGGGGATGGTACACAGGAATGCTATATTTTTTATGTGTGTTTTCAGTAAACCTAAAACTTCTCTAATTAAAAAAAATTTTGAAGGACTGTTATGATGACCAAATGAGATGTGTAAGAGACCACTTTATAAATACTAACATTGCAAATGACATTTATTATTTGAGTGACAATTTATATAAACATCCAAAATGATAAGCCAAAAAAATAATTCCCACATCTTATTGTTGCCTAAATAGGTCTGCCAACATGGAATAAGATATAAAAGTAGTGAATGTTAATTAGAAAGAGAAAGGCTAAGGGCAAGGCATGGAATATTGACTGAATGAGGAAGGCAAACTCCAGTTGCGGTCTGTATTGTGAATCTCTGGTCCATAACTGCACCAAGGGAACTCAAAGTGGGGAAGACAAGGTGGGTAAGGCAGTTCATCTTTGTAGAGAGACAATTTTTGGTCTCAAACTACTTCGGGTTTGATTTTAAACTTTTGCCCAAGTGAATCTTGCATTCTGTCTTCTTGTTGGTAAAATGAGGATAATAATAATTCAAAAGGTTCTTGTAAGGATTAGATGAACTAATGCACCTGGTTGAGTGCCTTGCACATAATAGGACCCTAATATAGAGTGGCTATTATTTTTGAATGTTCAGTATGTGCTAGGCACCTTAATATGTTATCTGATGTAGTGTTCTCAACATCACTTTTAATAGGTATTGTGAAAAACAATATACTATTAAACAAACAACTTCAGAGAGTTGGGTAAATACTCAGGTTCCATAGTTAGTAAATGGCAAACCTAAGCTTATACTCTGGACAGACAGACAACAAAATCTATACTGATTCCATTGTACCATGCTCCTTCACAAACATGTCACAACCTGAATACACATTTTTTTTGCCTTTACATTTTGCCTTGTGCTATCACTACTACAGCTTTTGAGCTTCTGCTCACCCTTGAGAGGAAATGGTGTGCCATTTGTAGCTGCATGTATTTATTTTTTGACCCTCCCAACCACTGTTATCCCATTTCCAATTTAGGTAAACCAGAACCCTAGAAAGTAGGCCAGTGGAACATTTTGCTGTTTGTTTGCTTGTGATTGTTTTGTTTATTTGTTTTTTGGTGCATTTGGTTGTATTTGGTATAGCTCCTTAGGAACCCCAAAAAATGTCAGTTCCTCTGTGGTGTCCTTAGAGCAAGAGTTCTCGATGTCCAAGTTCACGGCAAGAAATATCAGAATCATCTGGGAACTTGTTAGAAATATAAATTTTCAGACCTTATGAATCAGAAACTTGGGTTTGATGGGAGGTAGGCAGCAATCTGTGTCTCAGCAAGTCTTCCAGGAGATTTTTAAGTGAGCTCCACTATGAGAACCACTGCTAGAATGCATAAGCAGCATGTACTTTAGTTTTTTCTAATAGCTTACATTTGTAATGCATTGATAACTTTTCCATTTCTCTTTCGTGAAACAGAATGATAAACATTGGTTGTAAACAGCTTGAGGAGGCCATCTTTTTTTTTAAATTTCACTGAACTTATTCTAATCAGGATATCAAATATCTTTGCTACATCTGCTTTATTATTTAAGAATGATTTTCTAGGAAGGGTTCTTTGAAAGTAGCAACCTATTTCAATGGTGCCAGTTTTAGTCGGAAGTTTTTCTATATGTCAAATTAAAATTAACCCTTGATTTTAAGTGGATTGCTGCTTGTTCTATAATCAGGGCACAATTTTTTAAAAACAGTTAATTTTATAAAGGGCAAACAGGCACTGATACTACAAATATAAATTCAGGATTTTAAAATTTGGCATATCTTTAAATATTTTGAAAATCTGTCAAAATGTACTTCTCAAATTATGTTTGTATAAATGATATCATTAGCAGCGCAGGGGCATGCCTAGTGGTTTAGAATTTCATCTGGAAAATCATTTATTTTCTAATTTCTCAGAAGGGTATTTAGTGAGCTATAGCATTCATTTTTCTGGGGTCTCTGCGTGGCTCAGAATATTGTTCTCTTATAATTACTACCCATGTTCATGTTTAGTTACTTTATAGACATAGCCGAACCAAATTGGATTCTCAGACTGCTGGTTAGGAATTAGAATTCAAAGACGTGGGTCAATCTGTGCTGGTCACAGAACTGATGATATGAATTCAGGATATGAATTCTAGAGAAGAGAAAGCCAGGCATTAGAAAGAGGGGCAGGCCAAGAAAAAGTACGAATTAGAGAATGTGGAGAGAAAGAGCAATTGCCATAATCCCTTATGGTTTTACTAGTTCTTCATACTAATCTTCTGTATCATCTAAAGAAAATTATTTTCTTTTGATTCTTTGTAATGACCCTTTATTTCATTAAAAGAAATCCTCTTTTTTTTTCTTTTTGCTTTAGTTTAATTCGAATAAAACTCTATTTCCTACTCAAAGTGCCTTGATTAAGATCACGGCCAATGAAGAAGTGTTACTGTACCATTTAAGGAGCAGGAGAGAAGTATGAGTTATTCTGCAATAAACCCTAAAATTGAAGTTGCTGTAGCTATCGATTTAATGATGGCAGGGAAAGTTAGTAGGATTGTTCCAGGCTAAAAATGAGTCAGATATTTTATGTTTCCCTTCAGTTATAAAGAAAATAGTAAAAGTCCCATTTCCACATCAGTGAGGAGGTGGCTAGGAAAGAAGGCCACTTTGTGTTAGTTAAATGGGTTTTCTTGAGAGCCCTTTACATAGCGTGGGACTGTGGACCTTGACCAGACAGAATGGGGTTTAAATTCTGGTCAGATCACTTATCAGATAATTTTCTTGATTTCTCTCTTCTGTCAAACGAAGATGATGACAGTAGTCTCCTTCGCCTAACTGTGAGCATTGCCAAGGTTCTAGTTTATAGTTGGCTCTCCCGTGGGAGGCAGCGTCATCACTCTCACACTTTGTGTACAGCCTTTGTTTTCCCAGACTCTCTGGCCTCGATGACATCATAGAAGTAGGGGAAGGGAAATCTGTAAACAGTAGCCATTGAAGAAGCCTGTTTCTTGGAATAGCGACACGGAATATACTTTTTGTTTAGTGTTGTTGCCACCCTGTGGATTTCTTGTGCAATGAAACTCAATCTGAAAAATTGAGATTGTACAATAGTAAATATCAATTGTCATTGAGAGCGCCTTCTCTTGGCTGGAGAAGTGAGCACAGCCAGCCTTTCCATTTAACCTTGTGAAGTTGAATACAGTTCTGAAAGCATGAGTAAGAGCATTAGTTAATCCCCGCTCCGTGAATGCATCTCCCTCCTCTGCAATTGATAAGTATAAAAACTGAACCCCCAAAATTTGAATTTCAGGGCTGGCCTGTGGTAAATCAAAGATGAGAGCTTAAAGCCTGACTTCCAATTAAACATACATTTGGCTGATGTTCTAGTTTGCTAGCTGCCGGAATGCAATATACCAGAAACGGAATGGCTTTTAACAAGGGGAACTTAATAAGTTGCTAGTTTACAGTTCTAAGGCCGAGAAAATGTCCCAATTAAAACAAGTCTATAGAAATGTCCGATTTAAACAATCTGGGGGAAGATACCTTGGTTCAAGAAGGCCAACGACGTTCAAGGCTTCTCTCTCAGCTGGAAGGGCACATGGTGAACATGGCGGCATCTGCTGGCTTTCACGTGGCGCTACCAAAAAGGCACTCTGTCCAAAATGTTAACTCTTTTAAAGGATTCCAGCAAGCAATTCCACCTTCAGTGGGTGGAGACACACCTCCATGGAAATCATCTAATCAAAAGTTACCACCCACAATTGGGTGGGTCTCATCTGCATGGAAACAATCAAAATGCTCCCATCCAGCAATACTGAATGAGGATCAAAGGGCATGGCTTTTCTGGGGTCCACCACAGATTCAGACCAGCACAGCTGATGCTATTTTTTCATTATTTACTGATTTTGTAGGTAGTAGTTAATTGGGAAATTAATTAATTTGCCTTAAGAAACAATTTACATGTGATTCTGCCCTCTTCTGGTATATTTCCTGGGTGTTGCCAATATTCTTCCTCTAGAATGTTTTCTAGTCATTTATTTTTCCATCTATCTTTTTTTTTTTTTTTTTAATTACATGGGCAGTCATCGGGACTCCAACTCTGGCCTGGCAGGTGAGAACTGTGCCACTGAGCCACTGTTGTCTGCCCTGATATTC
Source organism: Myrmecophaga tridactyla (assembly GCA_004026745.1). Taxonomy (NCBI): domain Eukaryota; kingdom Metazoa; phylum Chordata; class Mammalia; order Pilosa; family Myrmecophagidae; genus Myrmecophaga; species Myrmecophaga tridactyla. The sequence continues at coordinate 15,876 of PVIY010034903.1, forward strand.
TTTTTTTAAAACTTTTTTTTTATAGTATAACATATATACAAAGCAAAGAAATAAAAAAGCAATAGTTTTCAAAGTACTCTTCAACAAGTAGTTGCAGGACAGATTCCAGAGTGTGTCATGGGCTACCATATGATCCTCTCATGTTTTTCCTTCTAGGTGCTCCAGAATATAGGAGGCTAAAGGGCTTAAATTTTTTTCTTATCATCACAATTGACTTTTTTTCTTCTTTTGTGTGAAAAATAACGTATATACAAAAAAGCTATACATTTCAAAGCACAGCACCATAATTAGTTGTAGAACATATTTCAGAGTTTGACATGAGCTACAATTCCACAATTTTGGGTTTTTACTATTAGCTGCTCTAAAACACTGGAGACTAAAAGAGATATCAATTTAATAATTCAGCATTCATATTAATTTGTTAAATCCTATCTTCTCTGTATAACTCCATCATCACCTTTGATCTTTCCATCCCTCTCTTCAAGGGTGTTTGGGCTATGGCCATTCTAACTTTCAGGTTGGAAGGATCTGTCACTAATATGGGGTAGGGAGATGGAACTCTCTGATATTCAGGAGAGGCTGGGCTAGGTTGCAGGACTTATCTGGACCAGGGACCCATCTGAAATTTGTAGGTTTATGGAAGGTTACTCTAGTGCCTGGAACCCTTGTGGAATCTTATATATTGCCCTAGATGTTCTTTAGTATTGGCTGGAATGGTCCTGGTTGGGGGTTGGCAGGTTATAATAGGTAGCAATGTCTAACTGAAGCTTGTGTAAGAGCAACTCCAGAGTAGCCTCTTGACTCTATTTGAACTCTCTCTGCCACTGATATTTTACTACACTTCTTTCCCCCTTTTGGTCAGGATGGAATTGTTGATCCCACAGTGCCAGGTCTGGATTCATCCATTGTAGTCATCTCCCACATCTCCAGGGAGACTTTCACCCTTGGATGTCATGTCCCACGTTGTGGGGAGGGCAATGATTTCACTTGCAGAGTTGGGCTTAGAGAGAGTGAGGCCACATCTGAGCAACAAAAGAGGTCCTCCAGAAGTAAGTCAGGCATGTCAATAGGTAGTCTAAGCTTCTCCTCTACCTACATAAATTTCACAAGAGTAAGCATCCTGATCAAGGGCATGAGCTATTGATTTGGGCGTCCCTAAAGTTTGACACAGTATCAGGGGATTCCCTGATGGTAAGGCTTAATAGTTCCATATTTTTTCCCATTCCTCAGGGAACTTTGCAATACTTTCTGATTATCTGCTTAATATACCTAAGATGTATCCAGGCATTACAAAAATCTATACATGATTAAAGGACCTCTTTCTTATTCTGTGCTCCCTGTGTTGCAGTTGTTTGAATGAGCTACAGATAGGTTGAATTAGATTACGCACTACAGAAATTTCAGTTCCAGACCAAATAAACCTTTCTTCTATTGGCCTCAAAGAGTATGTGTGGTTCTAAAATATAGACACCGTCTTCTTTAACCCTATGTTCTGAATAACTTTAACCCCAACCTGTTCAGGTTCCTTCTTATCTCTAAATATCAGGTTATATATATATAAAACAGTCTCTCAAAATCCAGAAATAATATTCACCACTCTGGACTTAATGTGTCTGCTTTAAAAGCTTACAATCTAGGCCCATTTTTTGTTTTGTTTTGTTTTGTTTTGTTTTTTTACCGCATGGGCAGGCAACAGGAAAAGAACCCAGGTCTCTGGCACTGCTGGCGAGAGCTCTGCCTGCTGAGCTACCATGGCCCGCCCGGCCCATGTTTTCTTATAAGTGTTTTCTAAAGATGACCATACCATTCTTGTTCTTTTGTTTCTGACTTATTTAGTCTCACCAAATGTCCCACATGTTCATTCACATTGTTGAATGCCTCATGACTTTGTTCCTTTTTGTAGCAGCACAACCGTCGTTCATAAGTACACACCATGGTTCGCCAATTTACTTCTCCATCAGTGCATCCTTCAGCCACCTGCATTCATAGGGAATCATGTTGAAGGCCCAAAGTCCACAGTCCATCAACGTTTTCAATTTCAGATAATTTCATTGTTCCTAAGAGAAAAAAAAAAAACCAAACAATAAACATACCCTTGCCAAATAAGAAATCTAAACCTCCTCTTAACTCTTGTCCCTCCCCCCGTTATTTACTTGTGCTGCTGCTGTGGTAGTGCTGATGGTTTCCGTTTGAACATAGCTCATAGCATGCAATAGCAGTTTTCCCCCTGTACACTGGACTTAAATACTCTTTATACAAGAATCATATCTTTGAAGTACTTCTTGCAAGAACTAATTCATATTTCTTGTGTTAATCAGTGGGACACATAGGTCTATACAACTCTTTTCAATCTTGTTCATCTTCCATATGATAATATTACATACAGACCAACTGGAGAACCACCTTCACTCCTATTTATTCCCTTATATTGGAGTTCAACCTCATTAGCTAACATTTCACCCATCCCTAGCTTCTATGTATCTCTACGTCCCCTATATTCTGTATTATAAGCGTCTGATTATACCTTTATGTTGGTCATAAAAGTAAAATCATACAATAGCTACCCTTTAGCGTCTGGCTAACTTCACTTAGCATTATGTCCTCAAGGCTCATCCATCTTGTCATGTGCTTCAGGACATCATTTTGTCTTAATATTGCATAATATTCCATTCTATGTATATATCACATCATATGTATATATCCACTCGTCTGTTGATGGGCATTTGGTTTGTTTCCATCCTTTGGCAATTGTGAGTAATGCTGCTACGAACATCGGAGTGCAAATGTCTGTTTGTGTCGCTGCTTTCAGCTCTTCTGAAAGAGAAGTAGTGCTATTGCTGTGATATAGGGTAACTCGATATTTAGTTTCCTAAGGAACTGCCAAACAGTCTTCCATAGAGGCTGCACCATTACACATTCCCACCAGCAGTGGGTAAGTGTCCCAGTTTCTCCACATCCTCTGCAACATTTATAGTTTCCTGTTTGTTTAATAGCAGCCATTCTTATAGGTGTGAGGTGGTGTCTCATTGTAGTCTTGATCTACATTTCCCTTATAGCCAATGAAAATGAGCATTTCTTCATGTGCTTTTGAGCCATCTGTATTTGCTCTTCAGAATAATGACTATTCATGTCTTTAGCCCATTTTATAATTGGGTTGTTTGTTCTTTTGTTGCTGAGTTGTATAATTTCTTTGTATATACAGGGAATCAAACCTTTGTCTGATATATGGTTTCCAAATATTTTCTCCCATTGAGTTGGCTGCCGTTTCACCTTTTTGACAGTCTTTTGAAGTGCAGAAGAATTTGATTTTGAGGAGTTCCCATTTATCTATTTTTCTTTTGTTGCTTGTGCTTTAGGTGTAAAGTTTAGGAAGCTACTTTCTATTACTAGGTCTTGAAGATGTTTCCCTACTTTTCTTCTAGAAACTTTATGGTGGTAGTTCTTATATTTAGATGTTTGATCCACTTTGAGTTCATTTTTGTGTAGAGTTTAAGATAGGGGTCCTCTTTCATTCTTTGGCTATTGATATCCAGTTCTATGCCCAATTATTGAAAAGATATTTTGTCCCAGTTCAGAGGATTTGGGGGCCTTGTCAAAAATCACTCGACCATAGATTTGGTGGTCTATTTCTGCACTCTCGATTTGATTCTATTGATTCCATTCTGTCTTTGTGCCAGTACCATGCTGTTTTGACCACTGTGGCTTTATAATAAATTTTAAAGTCAGGGAGTGTTAATCCTCCCACTTCATTCTCTTTTAGGATGCTTTTAGTTATTCAGGGACTCTTTCCTTTCCAGATGAATTTGTTAGTTAGCTTTTGCAAATCTTCAAAGTAGGTTGTTGGAATTTTGATTGGTACTGTGTTGAATCTGTAGATCAATTTGGGGAGAATTAACATCTTAACTATATTTAGCCTTCCTATCCATGAGCAGGGAATGTCTTTCCACCTATTTAGATCTTCTTTGATTTCTTTTAGCAATGTTTTGTAGTTTTCTGTGTACAAGTCCTTTACATCCCTAGTTAAGTTCATTCCTAAGTACTTGATCTTTTAGTTGTTATTTTGAATGGACTTTCTTCCTTAGCTGACCCCTCAGCTAGGTCGTTGCTTGTGTATAGAAATGTTACTGATTTTTGCACATTAATTTTATATTCTGCCACCTTGCTGAATTTATTAGCTCAAGTAACTTTGCTGTAGATTTCTCAGGATCTTCCAAGAATAGTATCATATCATCTGCAAATAATGAAAGTTTTACTTCTTCCTTTCCAATTTGGATGCCTTTTATTTCTTTGTCCTGCCTGACTGCTCTAGCAGCTTATCTCTTTCCTGCACATTTCACAGTGTTGAATAACAGTGGTGATAGTGGACATCCTTGTCTTGTATCTGATCTTAGAGGGAAAGCTTTTAGTCTCTCTCCATTGAGTATGATGCTGGCTATCGGTTTTTCATATATTCCCTTTATCATATTGAGGTAGCTACCTTTGATTCCTATCTTTCAGAGTACTTTTATCAGAAAAGGATGCTGAATTTTGTCGAATGTTTTTTCAGCATCAATCGAGACGATCATGAGATTTTTTCCTTTTGATTCATTAATGTTCTGTATTACATTAATTGATTTTCTTGTGTTGAACCATCCTTGCCCTTCTGGTATAAACTCCACTTGGTCATGGTGTATAATTCTTTTAATGTGTTGTTGGATTCTATTTGCTAATATTTTATTGAGAATTTTTGCATCTATGTTCATTAGGGAGATTGGCCTGTAGTTTTCCTTTCTTGTAGCATCTTTACCCTGTTTTGGTATTAACATGATATTAAGTTCATAAAATGAGTTAGATAGAGTTCCTTTTTCCTCAATTTTTTGGAAAGGTTTGAGCAGGATTGGCATTGGTTCTTTTTGGAATGTTTGATAAAATTTCCCTGTGAAGCCATCTGACCCTGGGCTTTTCTTTGTAGTAAGATTTTTGATGACTGATTGAATCTCTTTACTTGTGATCAGTTTGTTGAGATCTTCTACTTCTTCCTGACTCAGTGTGGATTGTTTGTCTCCAGGAATTTGTCCATTTCATCTAAGTTGTCTAGTGTATTGGCATATAGTTGTTCATAGTATCCTCTTACGATTTCTTTTATTTCTTCAGGGTCTGTGGTAACACACCTTGTTCTAGTTTGCTGGCTGCCAGAATGGCTTTTAAAAGGGGGAATTTAATAAGTTGCTAGTTAACAGTTCTAAGGCCAAGATAATGTCCCAATTACAAGTCTATAGAAATGTCCAATCAAAGGCATCCAGGGAAAGATACGTTGGTTCAAGAGGCCAATAAAGTTCACGGTTTCTTTCTCAAGTGGAAGGGCACATGGCAAACACAGTCAGAGTTTCTCTTTCAGCTGGAAGGGCACCTGGCGAACACGGCGTTGTCTGCTAGCTTTCTCTCCTGGCTTCTGGTTTCGTGAAGCTCCCCGGGAGGCGTTTTCCTTCTTCATCTCCAAAGGTCACTGTCTTGTGTACTGTCTGCTTTGTGGTGCTGCTCTCTCTGAATCTCCCATTCTCCAAAATGTTTCCTCTTTTATTGGACTCCAATAAACCAATCAAGACCCACCCAAATGGGTGGAGACATGTCGTCACCTAATCCAGCTTAACAAACACTCTTGACTAAATCACATCATCCAGGGAGATGATCTGATTATAGTTCCAAACATATTATTCTACTTTTACGAAATGGGATTTTGATTAAAACATGGCTTTTCTAGGGGGCATACATCCTTTTAAACCAGCACATTCCACTCTCTGGCCCCTAAAAAAGACATGTTTTTACCATATACAAAATACTTTAATTTCATAACAATATCAGAAATCTTTAAACCATTTCAGTAGCAATACAAATGAAATACAAAGATAGAAACAGTACAAACTCCTATCAAAGTTAGTTACAGGCATGTTCTGTTCTAAGGCAAAGTTCTCTGGCTCTGGACCTTTGAAAACTTATAACAAGTTATTTGCTGCCAACATACAAAGGAGGACCAATCATGGGATACATATAAACATTTCCATAGGGAGGAAAGAACACAGGGGTCACTGGACCATACAGTTTCGAAAACCTGCAGGGCAAAGTCCATTAGATTTCAAAGTGTGAGAATCATTTATCCTCAGGGCTTCTGAAAACGGCAGTCCCACCCTTTCCAAATGCCTACGCAGAGGCCTGCCTCTCTCTGAATGCAACCTTGGGGGATATTGGGGAGACCACCTTTTTCTCGGCCCCATCCTCTCCAAGCATTGGGGCTGTCTGCCATCTCCGGGGCATACACTCAGCCCCACCATGTGGTGGCAGCCAGGCTCTCCCCAAACCCCAAGGAATGTGCTTCACCCTCTCCAAGGCCTGAGGCAGCATGACTCTTCCACTGCAACAAGGTGGAAGGCCCACCCTCTGCCTATGGGGCAAACTCACCCTCTTCACCAACTTGGGTGGGTCCACTCTCCTGGCCCAAGGCTTCTTGACTTCAGACCTCAGCCTCCATGGTTTTACCTCTGAAGTTATTTTTCCTCCAATGTGTTCCTTCTCTAAATCCCCCAGTCCAGACTGTTAGTGGCTCTGTTTATGCAGGTCCCATGCACTCTCACTGGCTTTCTATGTAGTAGCCTTGGATCATGCCCATCAGACATAAGGAGTTTCCACAAATCCTTCCTTGATAACTCCATGTCCAATCCTGACTTTCTCTGAAATGGCTAGTTGGTTCCACATTTGGTTAAATCCTCATGTGAGGCACTATTCTCTGGGGTCTCCCTTCCTGGAAGCCCAGAGTTTTTCAGAGCATCAATTTCTGGTTTCCTTGTACCCAAGAGTTCAGCTTTCAGATTATCTCTTTCCTGCACATTTCACTATAAGCTACAAGGAAAAACCAGCCTGCACTTTAAACATTTAATTTGGAAATCTCTTCTGTGAAATATCCAAGTTCATGGCTTTTAAAATCTGCCTTCCAGTCAAAGCCATTAGTCAACTTTGCCAGATTATCTGCCATTTTAAAACAAGGATCACCTTCCTTCCAGTCTGTAATGACACATGTCTCATTTCTGTCTAAGACTTTATCAGAAGTGTCTTTAGATTTCACATTTCTACCAACAGTCTCTTCAAAGCATTCTAGGCCTTCTCTATCAAGCTTCTCACAACTCTTCCAGAATCTTCCCCTTATCCATTTAAAAAGCTATTCCAACATGTTTGGTATTTGCAAACAGCAGCAGCACCCCACTCTCCAGTACCAAAATCTCTCCTAGTTTGCTAGCTGCCAGAATGCACTATACCAGAAACTAAATGCCTTTTAAAAAGGGGAATTTAACAAGTTGCTAGTTTGAAGTTCTGAGGCTGAGAAAATGCCCCAATTAAAGCAAGTCTATAGAAATGTCCAATCAAAGGTATCCATCCAGAGAAAGATACCTTAGTTCAAGAAGGCCGATGAAGTTCAAGGTTTCTCTCTCAAGTGAGAAGGCATATGGCGAACCACAGTCAGGTCTTGTCTCTCAGCTGGAAGGGCACATTGTAAACATGGCATCATCTGCTAGCTTTCTCACCTGGCTTCCAGTTTCATGAAGCTCCCTAGGAGGCATTTTCCTTCTTCATCTCCAAAGGTCACTGGCTGGTGGACTCTGCTTCTTGTGGCTTCTCATTCTGCTCTGCTCTCTCTGAATCTCCTTCTTTCTCCAAAGTGTTTCTTCTTTTATAGGACTCCAGAATCTTATCAAGACCCACCCAAATGGGTGGAGACATGTCGTCACCTAATCCAGTTTAACGATCACTCTTGACTAAATCACATCATCCAGGGAGATGATCTGATTCAGTTTCAAACATTTCGTATTGAATAAGGATTATTCTACCTTTACGAAATGGGATTTCGATTAAAACATGGCTTTTCTAGGGTCCATACATTCTTTCAAACCAACACACACCCCTTCTTATTTCTGATTTTGTTTCTTTGCATCCTCTCTCCTTTTCTCTTTATTAGTCTTGCTAGTGACCCATCAATTTTATTGATTTTCTAAAAGAACCAACTTTTGGTTTTATTGATTCTTTCTATTGTTCTTTTGTTCTCCCATTCATTTATCTCTGTTTTAATCTTTGTTATTTCTCTTCTTCTATTTGCTTTGGGGTTAGTTTGCTATTTTTTCTCAAGTTCCTCCAGCTGGGCTGTTAATTCTCAATTTTTGCTCTTCCTTGTTTTTTAATATAGGCATTTAAGGCAATAAATTTCCCTCTCAGCACAGCCTTTGCCACATCCCATAAGTTCTGATAAGTTGTATTCTCATTTTCATTCATCTCCAGATAGCTACTGATTTCTCCAGCAATTTCTTCTTTGACCCACTGGTTGTTTAAGTGTGTTATTTAATCTCCATATATTTGTGAATCCTCTCATTCTTTGGTGGTTATTGAGATCCAGCTTCCTCCCATTGTGATCAGAGAAAGTGCTTTGAATAATTTCAATGTTTTTAAATTCATAAAGACCTATTTTGTGCCCCAGCATATGATCTATCCTGGAGAACCTTCCATGAGCACTAGAGAAGAATGTATATCCTTGTGCTTTTGGGTGCAATGACCTATATATGTCTGTTAGGTCTAATTCATTTATCAAATTATTTAACATCTCTATTTCCTTGTTGATCTTCTTGTGGTTGTTCTATCTATAGAGAAGAGTGGTGTATTGATGTGTCCTACTATTATTGTTGAAACATCTCTCACTCCCTACTATTTTGCCAATGTCTGTCTCATATACTTTGGAGCTCCTTGATTGGGAGCTTAAAACTTTTATGATTGCTATATCTTCTTGGTGAATTGACCCTTTAATTAATATATAGTGTCCTTCTTTGTCTCTTAGGATGTCTTCACATTTAAAGTCTATTTTGTCCAATCTTAGTATAGCTACTCCTGCTTCCTTTTTGGTTACAACTTGCTTGAAAAATCTTTCTCTATTCTTTCACTTTCAATCTATTTGTATCCTTGTGTCTAAAATGAGTCTCTTGTAAGAAAGCATATAGCTGGATTATATTTCTTAATCCATTCTGCCAATCTGTACATTTTAACTGGTAAGTTTAGTCCATTAACATTCAAAGTTATTACTGAAAAGGCATTTCTTGATTCCACAATCTTATTTTTTTTATTTTATTTGTCAGATCTATATATTCTTTTCCCTCTTTCTCTCTGTATTCTTTAAATTACCCTTAGTGGTACCCTTCTGATTCTGTGCCCTCCTCCAAACCTCCCTCTCCTGTCTTTTTTTTTTCAGCCAGCAGAACTCCCTTTAGTATTCCTTGTAGGGCCAGTCTCCTGTTAACAAATTCTTTCAGGACTTCTTTGTCTCTGAAAACTTTACTCTCTCCCTCAATTTTGAAGGATAATTTGGCTGGGTACAGAATTTTTGGCTGGAAGTCTTTCTCTTTCAGGATCTTGAATGTATCGTACCACTGCCTTCTTGCCTCCAGGGTGCTAGTTGAGTAATCTGAATTCAGTTTTATTTAGTTTCCCTTGTATGTAGTAGACTGTTTTTCTCTTGCCAGTTTCAGGATTTTCTGCTTCTCTTCAACATTTGACAGATTGATTATTATGTGCCTTGGGGAAGTCCTATTTTGATTTATTTGTTTGGAGTTTCTTGGGCTTATTTGACTAGTATATTTATGTCCTTTATGAGGGTTGGGAAGTTTTCCCCCATTATATCCTCAATGACTCTTCCTAGCCCTTTAATCCTCTTCTCCTTCTGGGACATCAGTGATTCTTATATTTGTGTGCTTTGTTTTGTCTATCATTTTCCTGAGTTCCAATTCAATTTTTTCCATCTTTTTTGCCATTTGCTGTTTTGAGTCTTTGAAGTCAATTATCCTGTCCTCTATGCCACTTATTCTTTCTCCTGTCTCTTCAAATCTAGTGTTGTGTGCCTCCAGTATGTTTTTTATTTGGTCAACAGAGTCTTTAATCTCTGTGTCATCCACTATTTTTCTATTTATTCTTTCAAGTTCCTCTTTATGCTCTTCTACTGTCTTCTTGATCTCCTTTATGTCATTTGCTACCCCACTTATTTTATTAAGTAGAGTTGCATGAACATCTTTGATTAGTTCTCCCAATGTCTGTGTCTCCTCTGGTGTTTTAATTTGGTCATTAGGCAGGGCTATGTCTGTCTGCATTGTGATATGGCTTAGTGATTTTCTGCTGTTCTTCGTGGCATGTAAATATCTTGATATTTACAGAGTTTTCAGAGTTTATTCCTTTCCGTAGTCTAAGGCCTTGTGTTTGTGGGATGGTTGTACAGCAGGGAGCAGGGCACTTGGTGGGGACCAGTGCGATGATTTGTTTCAAGGCAGGCATAGGTGCAGGTTGGGGATGTTACACTGATGCTTGTGAATGTTGGTGCCCAGCAACCAGGGAGGATGTAGCTGTGTGGGTGCACCAGTCTGGGGGGCATAACAACAGTGTGTGCTGGTCTAAGGCATGGGACCCTTTGTGTGCATGCATAGCAGTGTAGTAGAAGGTCGGCATTATGCCTTCATGAATTGGGGGCAGATGTGACCTGGCTGTGCAGGTTGGCACTTTCTCAGAGCTGGGAAGTGAGGCTGAGGGCTGTTCACATGCGCAGTTCTAGGACTGCTGTAAAGTGTGGTTCCCAGAGCTGAATGAAGTGACTGGGGACCCATGTGCATGTGAGTGCCATAAACAAATGCACAGAGCTCGGGCAGGGGGTGGGGTGGAGTGAGGCTGTGCAACACTCTGGGTGTAGGGGGTGGTAGGGGTAGCCTAGGTATGGAGGTTAGTGCCTGCAGCTTTATGCACTGGCAACAGCCTGCAGGGAAGAGGGAGGGGGAGGTAATGCTTGGGAGGGGTGCAGGAGAGGTGGGTTGGGCTGCACTTGGGGTGGG
>PVIY010034904.1:0-26751 GCA_004026745.1 Myrmecophaga tridactyla
TCACAGATTTTAATTATATGAATCATATTTGTAATCCAGCCTTAAATCATTTTAGAATATGAAAGTATTGCATTAAATAAATGAATAATTATGATTCAAATTATCTAAATAACTACTAGAAAACTTTCCTCATTTATCTATGAAGCACCTGTTATTTAAAAGTTTTAGAAAACTTATATGCTTAAAAATTCCATTAAAAGTTCTCATTAGCCTCAGTATGTTGGTTAGTTACCTTTAATGATGAAAAGTGCCCAAAGATGCATTAATTATGCTTAATATCTGACTAGATTAGCATCATCAACAACAAAATGAATGAAAGGTGTAGTAAATTTCTGTTTATCTGAGTGCCTATTGTTACCACCATTGTTGAAGCTATTACCACTATACTTCACATAGTTTACTCCAAAAATTTCCTAATTGATTTCCCTGCCTCAAGTTTTTGTCTTTTCCCAGTTTCCAACCGATTATCCACGTAGCAGCTCGAGTGGTTTTTCCAAATGGTACATTTACCCATACCATTCTCCTGCTTAAACCCACTCGGGCTACCATTGCTCTCCAGACATTTCCCCCAATTCCTTACCAAGGAAAGCAAAGTACTTAAGGCTCCAGAATAATCTCTAGTGTCACTTATCTCCCTTCTCCCCCTAGACATCCTAAACTACCTCTACTTCTGAGAATGAGTCCTGTTCTCTCTTGCATCTAAGCCTTTGCACTAAGTGCAAAGATATCTGTGCCTAATATCTAATTAGATCATCATCAACAACAACACATCTTCCATCTTCATCTCTAACTCTAACATGTCCGTAAGGTTTCAGCCTAGGTGTTCCCCCTGCTGAACCTGGACTCCTTTGTTTTCCAATGGGACACCTCCTTTGTTCTTTGTTGTCCAATGGCCCTCTGGGTTTACCCCAACAGAGCTTTTATCATATAATATCCTTTACCAAGGAAGACTGAAAGCCACTTTAGAGGAAAAGAGTGTTTCTAGTTTACCATCTTATCCCAGAGGTCAGCACTTAATAAGTACTCAATAGGCCTCAGTATTTGTTCAATAAATGAATGTTTCATATACATAAATATCTTTATATTCTCTTTAAATATTATTTTAATTTACCAGATTACTGATATAGCTTCCAGATATCTGCTCCATTTTAGTTCAAATCCTAATTCCTTTACTTTGTTGTGCATCTTTGGTAAATTAACCAAAGACTCAGTGTCCTCATTATAAAATTTAGAAAATAATAGTGCTACATAATAGGGTTGCAATGAGTAATTACACTGGATAAAACATAAAACTTGATGCATTACTGGAAAATAGTATGGGATGCTTCTTCCTTCTCCTCCTTCATCTCTTTCTTTTTCTCCTTCTTCTCCTCTCCCTCCACTATCATTTCTTATTATATATCAAGTAGTGTAGTACAGATACTAAGAACTCTGGCTTTGCAGACAGACAAATATAGGTTTAAATCTCAGCTTGGTGTCTAAATACATGTGACTTTGTTCTTTGAGAGTTGGTTTCTCACTTATAAAATGGGAATAATAATAATGTCAAACTTGATTGGTCACTGTGAGTTTTAAAAAAGATAATTTAAATAAAATCCTTAACACATTGCTCAGGACATAGTTGAGGATTAGGAAATTCTAGATGTTGTTATTGTTAAAAATCTTTCTCACTAGATCATGAATTCACTAAAATTAGAAATTTTTGTTTCATTCATCTTTGAAATCCTAGCGTTGGTGCTTTGCATTGTTGTATTGCATGTACTACTAACTGTATCTACTTCTAAAATAAAATGAACTCCGAGAAAAGTAAAATGCTGAACTATTATTTTCCAATTACACTTAGTGTGATTTAATGCATCATCTAGTTGAAATTGGGACACCCTAGAAATGGGAGCAACTCGTGGGGGTGTCATTTTGGAATGTGGGGACATTTTTCAGTAAAGAGAAACCCACATGATAGCGTTATCTTTAGTGAAAAATAGTCAGGGGGGTGAGAAAAATGCAGTTAGGTTAATTGGGAGACCGTTAAGGACAAATTTAACTTATTTTTCAATTTTAGTTATGATTAGCCTTGGGGGATAGTTTCAGTCCTAATCCAAGGAAACAGAAAAAAGAGTTGTCTAAGTAGGCCAGTTTTATATTGTATTATTGTTTGATGAAAGGCATTCAATGGAATAAAGTAGTTTGGTAAATAGGTCAGTATGTTTTTAGAGCTGATGACTACTTGAATAGATGAGACAATATGCCCCAGGAGGATATGCATTAATTAGTAAGCTATTAGTGTTAAATTGCTCCTGATTTGTGTCTTGTAATTGAAAGAAACTGGAAAACTACAGAATGATGTTAAAAGCACTATGAGGGACGGGGAAATTTGAAACAGCTCTCGATATCTCATCTGTCAGTGATAAGAGAAGTTTGTTTCACTTGAATAAGTTAGCTGCATTATTTGAACTTCCCCACTCTCTTTAAAACTGATAATTAAGAGTGGGATAGGTATGATGAAGAGTTTTCTCTAAGTTAGATTTGAACATGCCACTCATTGGTATGTAAGAGTACTAAATATTTTCAAAATTCAAATCAGGTAAAAAAAAATTGGTTTTCTTCATTTTGACATCACTTATGGCTATAAAGAAAATTCTTCTTAAATATGATTGTGAGTTTATAGAAGAGAAAACAATAATTCAATATGAATACATAATTAAAAATCATATCTATACTTACACTTTTGTCAAATATTAAAATTGAGGGTGAATTTCACTTCCAAAATGGTAGTATTAGGAGCCCTGTGGAATACTTCCCAAAGAAATAACCATTATTGGTGAAAATTATTAAAAAAGAACTATTTAAAATCTCTGAGAATTGTCTCAAGGGCATAAAACAAATAGAGAAACAATTATTCAAGAAATCTATGAAATCTTGGTAAAAACAATGAGAGTCTTGGGCCCTTGAGTCATGTCCCACTCCCTGCCTGATTTGCTGATAGAAGCTCCACTCTGGGCAGGTGCGGTCAAGAAGATGGGCCCTCCTTTATTGAGGTACAGTTGACGTTAAATAAACTGCATGTTTTAGGTATACAGTTTGATAGTATTTGACATTTGAATATATCTGTGAAAGCATCATCACTATCACAATGAACAATAGTCGTCATACCTAAAAGTTTCCTAGTGCCCCTTTGTAATTTTTCCCTTTTTCCACTCCCTATTCCTTTCTCCCTTCCCAGACAACTATTCCTCTATTTTCCTTTATTATAGATTTGTTTGCATTTTCTAGAATTTTATATAAATGGAATCATGTTGTATTTATTTTGGGGGAATTTGGCTTCTTTCCACAATGTTTTTAGATGTGCTCATGTTGTTGTGTGTCATCATAGTTCATTCCATTTTATTGCTGAGTCACACGCCACATTATGCATATACAATTTGTTTATCCTTTCACTTTTCCACGGACATTTTAACTTTTTTCCAGTTTTGATCTGTTATATATAAAGCAGCTGTGAACAGAAATGTGCAAGTCTTTGTATGCATATATGCTTTCATTCCTCTTGGGTAAAATGCCTATGAGTGGAATGCAGGTCACATGGTATTTGATAAATTAGTAGAAGAATACTGGGTGGTACCATAGTGGCTCGGTGGCTGAATTCTTTCCTGCCATGCTGGAGACCTGGGTTGAATTTCTGGAGCCTGCCCATGCAAAAAAAAAAAAAAAAAAAAAAAAGAATACTGCCAGGCTGTTGTTTTCCAAAGTGATTGACCATTTTTTCACTCCCACCAGCAGTGTGTGGGAGTTCCAGTTGCTCCCTGTCTTCACCAACACCAGGAACAGTCTGTCTTTAATTTTTAACACTCTAATAGGTGCATAGTCATAATACATTGTGGCAATTTTTTCATTTTTAGAGGAGTTTTGGGTTTACAAAACAATTATGTACATAATACAGGATTTCCTTATTATTGACATCTTGCATTGATGTGGAACACTTGTTACAATTGATAGCACATTTTTATAATTATAATATTAACTATAGTCCATGGTTTAACTTAGGATTCACTGTTTGTGTAGTGCTGCTCCATTAATTTTTTTAAACATTTTTATCCTTTTACCATATATACAATCTAACATTTTCCCTTTTAATCACATTCAGGTTTATATTTCAGCACTGTTAATTACATTCAAAATGTTGAACTGCCATAACCACCATCCATTACTAAAACAGTTCCATCATTCCCAATAGGAACCCTATACATTTGAAGCCTTAACTTCCCATTCTCTATCCTACTCCATCCCCTGGTAACCTATATTCTAGTTTTGGACTCCATGAGTTTGCTTTTCCTCATGATTTAAAATCATTGAGAACATACAATATTTGTCCTTTTGTGTCTGGTTTATTTCACTCAATATGATATCTTCAAGTTTCATCCATGTTGTCACATGTATCAGGATTTCATTCCTTTTTACTGCTGAATATATTCCATCATACGTTTATACCACATTTTATTTATCCACTCATCAGTTGATGAACACTTGGGTTGCTTCCATCTTTTGGCAAATGTGAATTATGCCACTATGAACATCTATGTGAAAATATCTGTTTGAGTTACTGCTTTCAATTTTTTAGGGTATATAATAGTAGTAGGATTGCCAGATCATATGGAAGTTCTATATTGAGTCTTTGAGGAACTGCCAAACTTATTCACAGTGGCTGCATCATTTTACATTCCTACCATTAATGAGTAAGTATTCTATTTTTCTGCATCCTCTCCAACACTTGTTTCTAGTTTCTTTTTTCTTTCTTCTTTTTTTTAGTAGTCATTCTAATGGGGGTAAAATGGTATATCATTGTGGTTTTGATTTACATTTCCCTGATGGCTAATGATGTTGAACAGCTTTCATGTGCTTTCTGGCTATTTGTGTATCTTTAGAGAGATGTCTATTCAAGTATTTTGTCTTTCTGTTGTTATGTTGAAAGATTTCTTTATATATTTTGGATACTAAACCTTTATCAGAAATGTAGTTTCCAAATATTTTCTCCCACTATGTAGATTGTTGTTTTACTTTCATGATAAAGTCCTTTGAAGCACAAAATTTTTAATTTTGTGCAGATTCCATTTATCTATTTTTTCTTCTGCTATATTTGCCTCAGGTGTAAAGTCTAAGAAACCATTGCTACCAGAAGGTCCTGAAGATGTTTCACTATAATTTCTTCTATGACTTTGATAGCTGTGGCTCTTACAGTTAGGTCCTTGGTTCATTTTGAGTTGATTTTTGTCTAAGATGAGGTATGAGGTAGAGGTCCTCCTTTTTTGGCAAATGGAGATTCAATTTTCTTAGCACCATTTGTTGAAGAGACACATTGTGTTTTTAATTTACATGTCCACAGTGACTAATTAGATTGAGCACCTTTTCATGTGTTCATTTGTTATCCTTAATAGCTATTTTTGGAGAAGTATCTTTTAAGATCTTTGGGGCATTTTTTTTGTGTCTGTATGTGTGAGTGTGTTTGTGTTGTTTTTATTCTTATTATTGTTTTGAAAGTTATTTATAAGTTCTGATTCAAGTCTGTTGTCGATTGAATTTTGCACTCCAATTTAGCCATGTTCTGCATTTTAATCTCATTCCTGTGGGTGTGAATACATTGTAAATATTTCTTAAAAATGTCATTTTTAGTTAAGATGTGGCTCACTGGAATGAGGTTGACCTGAATCTGTATTAGTAGAGTCCATTATAAGTGGCAGAAATTCAGACATAGGTGGAGAAAGCCAAAACTGGGAGTGGGAGGTACAGAAGCAGAGAGTCACCAGAAATCCAGAAAAGAAACGAAAAGATATCACCATGTAATGGAAGGCCAAGAAGCCCCAAGGATTGCAGCAAGCCAGGACTGGAACACTAACTGACAGGAAGGAAACATGCCTTCCAGCCTCCAAACCCATAAGACATTAAATTCCCATTGTTTAAGTCAATTCATTGTTATTATATTTGTGATAATAGTCCAGGGTAACAGAAATAAAGTCATCAGATCAATGCTTTGCACATATTTTCTCCAGCCAGTGCCTATAAAAGATCAGAAGTTTTAAATTTGAATGAAATATGTCAACCAAAAAATTGCACTGGACAATGTTAATCAGGAAAGATTGAATTTATTCAGGGGCTTCTATAACAGGGGAGACAGAACAGAATTCAACTCCCTTGAAACAATGGAGAGCCAGCATTTAAGGGCTGGGAAGAAAAGCACTGAAAGATAGTAAAGAGAATTGATCACTGGGATGGATGAGTGATTTTAGAGGTTGCAACTATGATGGTTTAATTTCACACAGATCGGTGAAGCATTTACTGAGGTTGCTATTAGGACCACTTGTTTTGAATTTTTTTCCTTTGTGGTAAATACATTTCCTGCAGTCTGTAAGGGCTGGGAGAAAGGAGGAGGGAGGTAAGGTACTTATCAGGTGCCTGAGTAGCCAAGGTGAGAGGAAAAAGGAAGAGAGCAGTCAAGGGCATTTTTTAAAAATGATTTTTAATTAATTTTTTAAAAAATGTAACAACAAACAAACAAAAACATTCTTAACATATGATCATTCCGTTCTACATATATAATCAGTAATTCACAATATCATCACATAGTTGCATATTCATCATCATGATCATTTCTTAGAATATTTGCATCAATTCAGAAAAACAAATAAAAAGACAACAGAAAAAAATCATACATACCATACCCCTTACCACTCCCTTCCATTGATCACTAGCATTTTCAATCTACTAAAAACAATCTACATTTGTTCCCCCTATTATTTATTTTTATTCTGTATGTTTTACTCGTCTGTTGATAAGGTAGATAAAAGGAGCATCAGACACAAGGTTTTCACAATCACACAGTCACATTGTGAAAGCTGTATCATTATGCAATCATCTTCAAGAAACATGGCTACTGGAACACAGCTCTGCATTTTCAGGCAGTTCCCTCCAGCCTCTTCATTACATCTTGACTAACAAGGTGATATCTATTTAATGCATAAGAATAACCTCCAGGATAACTTTTTGACTCTGTTTGGAATCTCTCAGCCACTGACACTTTATTTTGCCTCATTTGTCTCTTCCCTCTTTTGGTTGAGAAGGTTTTCTCAATCCCTTGATGCTGAGTCTCAGCTCATTCTAGGATTTCTGTCCCACATTGCCAGGAAGGTCCACATCCCTGGGAGTCATGTCCTATGTAAACAGGGTGAGTTTGTTTGTTGTGTTGGCTGGAGAGAGAGAGGCCACATCTGAGCAACAAAAGAGGCTTTCTTGGGGGTGACTCTTAAGCCTAATTTTTAGTAGGCTTGACCTATCCTTTGGGGGTTAAGTTTCAAATGAACAAATCCCAAGATTGGGGGCTCAGCCTATAGCTTTGGTTGTCCCCACTGCTTGTGAGAGCATCAAGAATTCTCTACTTGAGGAAGTTGAATTTTCCCCCCTTTCTCACCATTCCCCCAAGGGGACTTTGCAAATACTTTTTTACTCACTGTTCAAATCACTCTGGGATTTTCTGGGGCATCACTCTGGAGAAATATACAAAATCTTATGCCCTATTCAAGGTTCCATGTACTTATATGTTCAATTAAGCTGTCCACTTAAGTTATATTAGGAACTGCACTAGTCAAAATATAAATTTTGTACCAAATAAACATTTTTTGCTTTAGTCTCACACGTAAGCTAAAATTTTAAAATATTAGTTACCATCTATTTTCAACACCTTGCAGTAATGACATTCTCAAGGGTGGTTTTGATATTTAAAATAGTTAGGGTCTGAAGTTGATCCCCCACCCTCACTGCACACAGTTTGTGTTGTTTTCTCTGCAGTCCCACAGCTGCATAGTTGTAGGGTTGGGAGAGGGAGTGGACAGCAGCTGTTGAGGACTGATGATGGCAGCTTGGTCAAGAGAAAGAAAAAGTCTTGGTCAGATCCCATTAGCAAATTTATCTTTTATGTAACGTTCATATGGTGTTGTATCTAAGAAACATTTGTATCAGTTAACATTACAAATATATTCCCCGATGTTTTATCCCTGGAATTCTATAGTTTCAGTTTTCTTATTTAGGTTTATGATCTATTTTGAGGTAATTTTTGCTTGTGGGGTGAAGTATAGATTGAAGCTCTTGTTTTTTCCCATCTGTGTATCTAAATTTTTCAGCACAGTGTGTTGAAAAGACTATGCTGTCTCCAATTAATTGCCTTTGCACCTCCGTTGAAAATCAATTGACCACATTATGTGTGGGTCTATTTCTGGACTTTCTGTTCTGTTCCATTGCTATTTTTGTCTATCTTTGCACCAATCACATACTATTTGGATTGCTGTAACTTTATAATAAATCTTGAAATCAGGCAGTGTTATTCCTCCAAGATAGTTCTTCCTGACTAAAATTGTTTTAGGCAATTCTGCTTCCTTTGCATTTCCATATGAATTTTAGAATCAACTTGCTAATTTCTAATGAAAACTTACTAAGTTTTTATCTGGATACTGATGAATATATAGACCAATTTGGGTAAAATCTTAATAATACCGAGTCTCCTAATTCATAAACACAGTATTTTTTCCATTAATTTTTCTTCTTTAATCTCTCTCATCAATGTTTTGTAGTTTTCACTTTATTGCTTGTGCACCTATTTTGTTATATTTATCCCTAACATATTTAATAGTTTTGATGCTATGGTAAATGGAATTTTTTTTTAATTTCAAAAGTTAAGGTACAATTTTGTTTGTATATGTGTTTCCTGTCATTCAATCTTGCTATACTTATTAGTAATAGTAGTTTTTGTTGGCTATATAAGCTAGTCTATGTGAATAAAGAAAGTTTTACCTCTTTTCCAATCTGAATGACTTTTACTCCTTTTTTCTTACCTAATTGCGCTGGCTAGGCCTTTTTTGTAAAATGTTGGATAGCAATGAAGAGAACAGACATCCTTAATTTGTTTCCATTCTTAGGGCAAAAGTGTTCATCTTTCACCTGTAAGTGTGATGATAACTGCAACTTTTTTTGTGGTAGCCTTTATCACATTGGGGATGTTGCCTTTTTTTAATGTGGTTTTTGATGATATTTTCTTAAAATCAGGAATAAGTACTAAATAGTCTCAAATGCTTTTTCTGCTCCAATTGAAATAATGATATTGCTTCTCTGTTTTAATCTGTTAATACAGTGAATAACATTGATTGCTTTCTGATGGGAAAATCAACCTTGCATAAGTGGGTTAAATTCACTTGATCATGACATATCTTCTTTGTCATATATTGTTGTATTTGATTTGTTCCCACATGCTGGATTCCCCTTCCCTAGGGAGCACCCTGGAATCTTTCTCAAGGCAGCAAGTTGGGGTTTATCTTGTTGGTTACTGTCTTTCATGTATCACCGTCCTTTGTCCTTTGTTGCCTGATATTCAATAGCTTGAGTGCCATTGTTTCATATATTTTGTCAAGATTTTAGTAGATTTAGGCAGTCCATGCTATTCCATCTTGATCAGAAGCAAAAATCAGGGGAGATTTAAAGTATATAAATATGCTTGTTACTGTATCTTGAAGTCAGAAAAAGCTTGTAAGTGAAAATTGTGTATCTGTTAGAGATATTTTTCAAGGCAGTCAATGATAATACCTAACAAAAAATGTCAGTTTTGTCAGGCAAAACAAATAGTCAGCAGGAAAAGCAGAAGGAAGAGGAGGGGGATGAGAAAAGTGAGGAGAGATAGATTATGGGAGAGGAGACCATGTAGGGCAGTGGTTCAGGCTGTGCACTGTGCAGTAACTGGAAAGCTGTGAACTCTCTGAGAGCAGGGCCTATCTATTTTTGCACATCATTATGTCACTGTCTACATGATAGCAGGTGCTCAATGAATATTTACCATATTGATTAACTGATAAACAAATGAACTAATAAACATGGAAAGAATGAGAAGAAAGTGAGTAAATCAGAAAATGTTATGCAAGCAAAGAGAATTGTAGGAAGTCGTCATAACATTGATTGCACGGTATCTACTAATACAAGGACAGTGGAATTGCACAATGGAGCAGTCTATTCTATAGGTTTTAAAGACAAACATCCTGAGTCAATGAGATGAAAGCAGTGAATTAGTAGGACAAGGTAGAGGGTACCTGAAGTGTGTACCTTTCAGTATCTTTGAGCTATTTTTCAACTCTGTAAGTTGTAGAAAACTAACAGTAATTCAAATAATTTTTGTCCACAGAAATGTAAATTGTGTCTCTTGAAAAGCAACTGATTACTGACCTGTAGATATTGACCAATTTTGTCATTTTTGCATCTATTAGGAAATTCATTTTAGGTTTCCTGATGGCCTTATTTATATGTCTGGTCTTTGTATTCTCTTTTGAACTGGTTATTAGTATCTCTCTGTTTCTCTTATTAATTAATGAGTTAAATAAAATCTTTGACATGTTTATTTTGTATTTATATGAGGCAAAATTTAGCATTTGAAAATTATACTTTAATAGCAGTTACATGATTGTATACAATTGTTAAAAGTCATCAGCTGGTACAGTTAAAAATGGCTGATTTTATTTTATATTGCTTATATATCAATGTGCTGGTTTGAATCTGTTATGTATCTCTTTTAGTTTGCTAAAGCTGCCTGAATGCAATATAACAGAAATGGATTGGCTCTTATAAAGGGTATTTATTAAGTTACAAGTTTACAATTCTAATGTCCAAACTAAGGCATCCAGAAAAAGATACCTTGACTCCACAGAAATGCAGATACCTGTCACATGGGAAGGATCTTGGCTGGTGTCTGCTGCAACTTGTTCCCACTTCTGTTGCTTTCAGCTGCTGATTCCAATGGCTTCCTCTTTCAGCATCTGTGGGTCTCACTTACTAATTAGGGGCAAAATTTTGGGCTTCATTTCTTTGCTTAGCAACTCCCAGGGTTGAAGATTTCATCTCTTAAAGTGTTTGTGTACTGGTTTCATATGGCTTCTCTAAGTATCTCTGTTGGACTCCAAGAGTCTCCAAATGTCTGTATCTAAGCATTTTTTTCAAAATGTTTCCCTGTGTTGGCTCTTTTAAGTACTCCAGTACTAATTGAGATCCACCTTGAATGGGTGGGGTGACATAACCATCTAATCAAAAGGTCACATCTCCATGGAGCCTAATCAAAAGTTCCACCCTAAATACTAGGTCTGTACCCCACAAGATTTAATTAAGATTGAAAGAGCATGGCTTTTCTGGGATACATAACAGTTCCAAACCAGCACAATAACCCAGGAAAACCATGTTCTTTTAATCCAATTTTGAGGGAAAATCTATTGTTGGGTGGGACCTTTTGATCGAGTTGTTTCTATGGAGATCAAGTTGTTTTCTGGGCCTCCAGAAAGTGAGACTCTAGAGAATAGTGCCCCATGTGAGGATTTAACCAAACATGAAATTTGTCACCATTTCAGCACTAGCCAGGATTGGAGATGGAGTTATCCAGAAAGAATTTGTGGTAAGTCCTATTGTCTGATGGTTGTGACCCTTGTATTCTTCTTGCCAAGCCAGTAAGTTTTTGGTGAGATCTGTATAAATGTAACCACTGCCAGTTTGGACTAGAAGGGACAGAAAAGGGATAGATTGAAGAAAAATAACTTCAAAGCAGAACATGGAAGCTAAATATGGAGCCGGGAAAACTTGTGCCAGGAGAGAGGAGAGAGTGAATTTGTCTTGGAATTTACAGAGGTTGGAGCACGTTCCCTGCAGACTGGGGAGAGAATGGCCACCTCTCCACTGAAGGGGTTGAGCATATACCCACCCCAGAGATGGCATAGAGTTTGGGTGCTTCCAAGATGCTTGAGGATGGAGGGGCCAAGAACAAGGTGGTCTCTCCAGTGCTTCTTAATTTAGCAGCCCTCATGCCAGTGTTTGCAGAGGGCAGGGCTGTTGTGTAAGCCCTTGGAAAGTGTGGGACTACTGCCCTCTGAAGCCCTGAGGATAAAACATCATTCTTTGAATGACTTCCAGACTTTGAAATATAATGGAGTTTGCCTTCTGAGTTTTTGGAACTGTTTAGGAACTTTGATCCCTGTTTTCCTTCCAATTTCTCCATGTGGTAATGAGAAAGTTTATCTTATGACTGTCCCTTCTTTGTATATTGGAAACAGATAACTTGTTCTGAGTTTTACACGTCCACAGCCAGAGGAGAATTTTGCCTTAGGACAGACTATGCCTGTAGTGATTTTGATGAGACTTGGTATTGTGTTTGACTTTGCATTGTATTTGCACTGTTACAGAAATGGCTTAAGGCTTCTGTGATATTGTGATGGAATGAATGCATTCTGTATATGGAAAAAAAAAACTCCATGTCTTTTTGGGCCCAGTATATGGAATGTGCTGCTTTGAATGTGTTATATCCCTCAGAAAAGCCTATGCTCTTTTATTTCAATCTTGTGAGGGAGACCTATGGTTAGGTGGTTACTTGCTAAAAGCTGCTTTTGTGACACTGATCTCTTCAATATTTTCCCTTACTTTTCTGAACATTCCTTGTTAGCTGTTGTGCTGGTTTGAATCTGTTGTGTACCTCAGAAAAGTCAAGTTCATTAATCCTCCTTCAATATGGCTGGATGGGATCTTTTTCATTGTTTCCAGGGAGATATGACCCATCCAATTGTGGGTGGTAACTTTTGATTAGATGGTTTCCAGGTAGATGTGTTTCCACCCATTCAAGGTGGGGTGGCTTACTGGAGTCCTTTAAGAGGGAACCATATTGAGAGAGTCCACACAACCAGAGATCTTTGAAGATGGAGAAGGAGGACACCCCCAGGGAATCCTTATGAAATGAGAAGCCAAGAGAGAAAGCTAGAAGACATCACCATGTACCTTTCCAGCTGACAGGTGTTTTGGACCCATCGGCCTTTCTTAAATCAAGATATCTTTCCCTGGATGTCTCAGTTTGGACATTTTCATAGCCTTACAACTGTAAACTTGCAACTTAATAAAGTTCCCTTTTTGAAAGCCATTCCATTTCTGATATATTGCATTCTAGCAGCTTTAGCAAATTGAAAAGTAGTCTCTTCAAAGGACCTGATTCCCATCATCCATTTTTTCTATATTGGAAATATTAAAGAGTGCTTCATAGGTCATCTTATTTTAGGTGCTTTCCCTGGATAATTTCATCCCTTCTTCAATATCTTGAAGTTGACTACTCTCAGACTCAAATGAAGTTATGATAATAATTAACCCACTGTGCTCATGTGAAACTGTCATGCACTCCAGAAAAGATGTGTTCTTTTTCTTAATCCAATTTTGGTAAGATAGTCATGTTCCTTTAATATTGATCCAGTAGGGTGGGACCTCTTGATTAGGTTGTTTCCATGAATATGTAACACATCCAAATGTGGGTATGACCTTTTGATTAGATGGAGATGTGACCCTGCTCATTCAAGGTGGTCCTTAATTAGTTTACTGGAGTCTTTAAGAAAGCTCACACACAGATGTTTAGAGATGCAGAGGACAACACCAGGAGGACTCTCAGATCTGTGAGAGCCATTTGAAACCAGAACGCAGGAGAGGAGCCCAGCTGACAGTGCCACATACCTTCCTATGAGAGGCTAAGCAAGTCAGTAAACAGAGCTTTGCCCTGGAGAAGCTAAGTTAAGGTCCACAAGACCTTAAAGAGGAAGCCAGTAGAATCAGAAGCTGGAAGCCACAAACCTGGACAAGGGCCTCAGATGCCAGATACATGCCTTTCCAGCTGACAGAGAAATTGTTTACCATTCAGCCATTCTTCTGAGTCAAGGTATCTTTCTCTGTATGCCCTAGTTTGGACATTTTTAAGGCCTTAGAACTGCAAACGTATAACTTAATAAATCCCCTTAAAAAAGTGATTCTATTTCTGGTGTAGTGCATTCTGGCAGCATTAGCAAACAAAAGTGGACATTTAAAATTTCCTATGTTCCATGTACTCTTGTACGAGTTTTATAGAATTAACCCACTATGTCCTCAGGATCTTTAACATAGTTATTATTTGACTTTGTTGAAATTCAGCTAAATTATTTAATGACATAAATGCAAAACTGCTTTGATAATTTCCCAATGAAAAGCTCTTTTCCAAAGGATAAGTGTATCTCATTTCCATGGCAACAATTTTTTTCTCATTGAATGGTAAAAATAGGCTATTAAACTGAGTTCTTGCTCTAAAGTTATCCATCCTCTTTCTTTCATGTGTAAAGATTAACTTACAGGAATAGTAATTAGGAGTGCAGAAACATCATTTATACTGACCCCATTTCAATCATGTTTTGGTTCTTAAACCAAAAGAATGATAAAAAACTGTAACTCTTATAGCAATGAGGATTTTATGAACTGTTACTAATTGAGTCAGAAATGTATGAAGCACCAAAATTTCCAGTGAAATACAACTTAGGCCCTATTATTTAGCGTTGTACGATATAATGTGATAGTGATGTTTTTTTAAGTTCAAGAGCTGAATGTCAACTGGGCTTCAGTGCCTCAGTGCCACCTACTGAGCTTTTGCAGAATGATATACAGGGACGACTGGGTCTTTAGTGTCAGAACTGGAGGAAAGTCTTGTCTCTGCCATTCCTTTGCTCTAGGATGGAGGCAAGTTATTTAATGTCTCTTACATTTGGTGTCATAAGCTATTGAGAAGGAACACTAGCCTTTTTATTCTTTCAGAAGAGTCAGTTTTGGAGCAGAGGACATGGTGGATGTGAAAACTATAAAGGGCTGTGTCTTAGTTTCTTAGGGCTTCTGTAACAAAGTTTCAAACTAGGTGGCTTAAAACAACAGATATTTATAATTCAAAATTAAGGTGTTAGAGGTGCCATCCTCCCTCTGAAGTCTATGGGGAAGAACCTGTTGTGTAATTCTCTTGTGACTTCTGGTGGGAGCTGGCAATCCTTGGCATTCCTTGGTTTATAGTGTAACTCAATCTCTGCCTTATCTCCTAGCCATCTCTCTGTTTCTGACTGTGTCTCCTCTTTTCTTTTTACAAGGACATCAGTCATATGGAGATTAGAACTTCAAGATATGTTTTTTGGGGATGCAATTCAACCCATAGAAAGAAGGCTGCCACTAATTTAGGTATCAGAACCATTTCTCTCTGTCATTTTTTAACTGAGCATGAAACTGTTGGAAATATAACAACAATTAGAGATGGTAGGTGGATTTTTGTGTATCATATAACTACAATAGTTATTAAGACAACTATTATTATTGATTTTCTGCTCTGCCAATACCCTTTTGGCTTAGGTATTTTACATATGTATCTCATTTATACTTCAGAAGAACCTTGAACCTGATTCCAAATATATAATTATTTCCGTAATCACATATAATAATTCATCATGTTTACCTTATGGCAATATTACCAATATATAGCCTTGCAAATATGGGAAGGGAGAATATAGAAATGGCTGAGTTAGTCTTCCCATTTACTTACCCTAAAATTGAGCCTTAACATGGTTAAAAGTATGTAAAAATGTTTTATGGACTGAAATAGTTGGAAAATGCTGCTCATAAAGTGACACCTCTGCTGTGCTAAGAATATGTGAAATGATTTAATGACTTTATGTAAGATGTAAGTCATGTGATGCAGAGAGGGAATCAAATCACAGTTTAGTTTATGTGCTCTACTTGCAGGGCACACATTTGCTGCATACTTTGATTAAATCAAAGGCATACGAGAAACCTTGGAGATTTGCTTTCTGGGATCCCTGAATCCATAATCGTGATGATTCTTCCAGATTCTGCATTTTCCTCCTAAACAATATATTTCTCCTTCTACAAGCAGCCTTATATCTAGGGAAACCATTTTCCTTAGGAAGTTATAGGCTTGACAGGGGTTCAAAAATTGACTGTCTCTTCTTGACTACCCCTTGAAGGTAGTGTGAAGAGAAATCTATTGCTGCTGTCTGAATGTTGGGAGAAAGTAGGGGTAGCAGGGAAACAGGAAGGAAATAAACCTCAATTAATAACCAGGATATTATTTCCTAGAACAACAAACATCAGAGTCAGCTTATATATGAGTTTGGTCGTGAAAACAAGACAGAATTCTCACAGCAATATCAATATCAAGGGGTGGAGATGTGACATTCAAGAGCAGTACCTCCTCAATGTTTTCAGTTTTGTTTCCAGGCAACGTGGGTGCCTACAGATTAAGCACAGTCTCATCACATCTGATGGAAATATTCGATTCCTTGCCACACTTTCTATGAAAAAGATCTTGGATTTATACATCTACATATCTCTCTTTATCTTTAATTTTATCTATATGTCCAACCTCTATCTTGTATTTTTATCTATTTCTGTTCAGTTATATATCCTTTTATTTGCTAAGAATAAGCTCTTGGATATGTGTTTTCCAGCTTGGAATCTCAAATGACATTCTGTGCATAAGGATAAATCAGATTCTCAAAGTCAGCCTGAGTGATGGAGAGTAGAAGTCAGGCCTTCATAATGTGGGTCAGGGATGCTAGATGACAATGGCTTTGCACAGTACAAGTGGCTTAAGGGCAAAAGCGGGTTCTCACAGACCCACCGAAGTCCTTCTGGTCCATACGGATGGACAGAAAATTTATATGTTTGCCTACTTGTGAGCTCTCAATCCAAATCATCATGGCTAGTTAGCCACTTGACCTTGGTTACTTCATCTTCAATAAGACTCATTATGAAAGGCCAGTGCTTCATGTGCAACTGGGTAATTACATCATCAAATCTAATACTCATTCAAATATTTGACTTATAAAACATGTGGGAGGGATTCTTAGCAGCATCATTGAATAATCATGACGGCATATACATTGAGATGGTCCTATTTCTCTGTACATTGGAAATGCTGTACTCCGTAGGTTATAAAATATTGACATCAGAGTAGGCATTAGTAAACTGATATAAACAATAGTTTCCTTTGGAGTGATAACCAGAGAAGGTGGGCACTTTGATGTAATGAGTGAGCTACAGTCATTTCATATTGCAACTACATATGTTTCGTAGAATGTAGATCTTTGGCTAGCTCTGAGCTAATTCAGATTTGCTATCACATTAGAGTTTTTCCTAACCATTTTCAAATTATTTCTCCTAAATATTTGTTTGACTCAGAAATTTTGCCATTTTTTTAACTCCCTAGTATTAACCATGATTAGCAGGTTGCTACGATTTCTTCTAAACTTTGCTCTGTAGATATACAATCACACATGTACACAAATACACTTTTTTCTTTTTGTACAAATGGTCTCATATTTTACATGCATCTTCTATACTGCTTTTCTCACTAACATCTTTTGAACACTGTTCCATTTCAATATGTATATCTACACACACATATTTATAACATCTCTAATATGTACAAATTATTATACTGTATAGATAAATATATTTTATTAATTAGAGTCTGTTATACTGTAAGTTACAAAAACACATTTTGAGATAACTTAAGCAAAAAGTTTGAATATATTATAACAAAACTAGATTGTCTCATATAATCAAAAATGGGAACAGAGTTGTGGCTTCAGGAGCAAGCTGGAGCCAAGGATTTGAGAAATAGCACACTAATAACTTTTTGCCCTGAAGAATGGCTTCCTTTAATTCCAATGTTCACAAAGAGAAAATACACACAATAAGAGATACTAAATATGTACATTATACTTATAGCCATACGGACCTTACCCTTTTACTCTCAGACTTAATTCTAAATTCTCAGTTTGGGTCAAGTGGGTCTACCCTTGGTCCAATCAACTTCGGTGAAAGAAGATAGAATCTTTGTGTAAAGTGGCTGCTAGGATTCTACTGCTGTTTACAGGTGCATAGAAATAAAGGATGGTTCCAGAACACAGAGGGACGAAGAAACAATCCAGTGGGAGATTAACATGAGTAACTTTATTTTTTCCAATTGACAATTGTTAGGCATTCAAGTACAAATATTTTATTATAAAATGGTACAATAAATATACTTGTAAATATAATGTTGCACATTTATGCAAATCAGTTTTTGGATTAATTTTGGAAATTGGATTACTGAGTCAGATGGAATGCATATTTTACAATTCCACAGAGTGAGACTGATTCAGATTCCCTTCAGTAGTGAATAAGTATAAATGAGGATATTTCCCTGAAAACGTATCAACATCGAGCATTATCAATTTTTTTTTAGTCTTGCTTGTCTAACTGTTGAAAGTATCTTGGTAAAAATACATCTGGTTTTCTATAAAATTTATATCAGCTTTTAAACATTATGAGAGTTAGGTATTGCATTGTTGAATAGATCTCTCTTATTTAAAGGCAGCCTCTCTATCAGTTCAATGCTCCTGCCCCAGTCATCTTATTTCTTTACTAAATCTATTTATTTTCTATGTAAACTAATGACCTATATGCCTTAGGTTGATGGATTTTCTTTCAGGAGATCTGAGTCTTTTTCCTAGATACTATACCTAATTCTCTGTCAAGCAAGTCATTTTCCTGTGGACCACAGCTTTCCTACACATGAAATCAGTAAATCTAACCAGATAATCACTAAAGTTTTCTTTTATTATTGTTGCTATTTTTAAATTTAAGATTCCATAAGAAGACTTTGGCTTTTTATTATGAGTGAACAATTGCTGTATATATTGTTACAAAATAGTAGAATCTAAATAATATGTTATCTAATAGCACATTGCTGCTTAACAAATCTACAGAATATTTTTCCTTTCAAACATGGATTACTTATAATATAGACTATTTCATTTAGTTATCACCTTTCTGCAGTGTGCTAGCCCCATCTAGTGAATGATTAATGAATTCTCAAAAACCAATAGCATATGAACATTTTTAAAGCTACTGCTGAATCATATGTCATCTTGTTTCCAGTTTCTGAGCTTTTGCTATTTTAGACCTAGGCAAGCTTGAGAGAAGAAGTTATTCTGAGATTAGTTTGGGAAATTTTATATGGTTTTTATAGAAAAGGTTCTTTTTAAGAGCAGGGGAATATGAAGACTTGTAATATATGTCTCACCCCTTCCCAAGTTGTTTATTTTACCAAACATTGAAATGCACATGGTATAAATGGTGATTTAATTCTCTATGATTAGATACAGAAAACAGAAATTCCTTGCTACCTGTTTCCCTATTTTCCTTCCCCAAAAGCAATTACATTCATAAAATTCTAGTAGATTATTTTGATTTTACCTCCAGGTCATAAATAATACACATTCATTGCTACCCATTGAGTTGTTTTTTTTTTTCAGCTTTAGCAGTATTTACTGTATTTATTGAACTCACACCATAGAACAAAAGGAGTTAGCTTCCTTTCTTTCCCAAGGAATGCTGAGACACGTACTAAATGCTGAGATATAAAAACTTGGATAACATTCTTATCCTGTTCAGCTTTTTTCGCCCCCCTGGAGTTGTCCAGTTTATTCATTTGCTTGGTTTTCTATGTATTTATCACTAAGTCAGACTCAAATTTGTTGCCCAATAAAATCAAAGCATGTGGGCACATCAGTATTCTATTTTTTTCATTTTCCTGAAAAGTCCTTTCCAGGGCTTTCTCACCTACTTCAACGTAGTTTCGATTTCTCACTTGGTTTGGAATATTTCATCTGGGTTAAAAAGAGTGCACTTGCCCTGAGGGGAGCCATGCCCCCCTCCCACAATACATAAGAACTCTTATAAAAAGTAAAACTTTAGTTTTTACCTGTGTGAGAGACAGAGAGGACCTAGAGTTAACCGCTTCTTAAACAGTTTTTCAGTCTACTGTGTTGACCACTTCTTTTCACCCCAATTTGCCAGAAGGACTGGATGTTGCCACTTCTAGGGCCTTTGACAATTCTGCAAAGTAAACTGAGTTACTTATTGTGTATTTCCATTGCAGTTCAAGATTTGATTTTCTAAAATCTATCTGATTTGCAACTTCCAAAATTTTGTTGCTATTTTGTTCCCTCTCCTGTTCTTTTTCCTCTTCGTGGATTTGTCTATTAAAATGATTTCCTTTTTTTTGCAGCAATTTAAAAAAGAAGAAAAGTAGGTGTCTTCTCAGCTCTTCATAATCAGTTTTAGTTTTGTGATTCGATATATCCTGACACAATTCTTGGGACAATATGCCACTTCAAGGATGAATGAAAATGAATATATATGTGTATGTGTGTTTTATATATATTTACATATGGTAGCCACATATGATCCTGTTATCAACGAACGCAGAAGGGAAGTTTGTGGGAAAGGGATTGTGATACTATATAGTGACAATTAAGTAAGATTGGGAAACTGAAAGAAGTTCACTTACTCTCTGTCTTGGATACCTTTTGTTAGGGATTTAGGTACTTTTGGAAGAAATTGCTTGCTATTGCTTTATTTAAAAATTTCCACAGGTTATACTTTGGTAAACTAGTACCTTAAAGTATTTATTTACTGAACCTATAACAAATTACCATAGAAATAATCTACTAAACAATACTCAGGTGATTTTGAATGTTAATGTAGCTTCTTAGAAAAGCGGCTGGACAGAAAGAATACTATTACTGAGAAATAGCATTTAATTACAAAAAGCGGGAAAATTAAGGTCATTAACTATTTAAATCTGGTCACAAAATTATTAAACATGGAGATAAAAACCTGTAATTTCCATGATATAAAAATACATGTAGATTTTGTTAAATTGCTGATAACACATGTATTCTGCTTTTTAAATGCTATATTACTGAATTATATTCACATACCATATAATCATCCAAAGTATACAATCAGTGGTTTACAGTATCATCTTCTAGTTGTGCATTCATCACCACAATCAATTTTGGAACATTTTACTACTCCAAACAAAAATAAAAATAAAAATTGAAAAGAACACCCAAATCATCCCATACTCCTTTGCCTCCTTATTATTTATTTATTGTCTCTATATTCTTACTCATATGTCCATACACTGGATAAAAGGACTGTCAGTCCCCAAGTTTTTCCAATTACATGGTCACATTGTGAAGCTATATAATTAGACAGTCATTTTCAAGAATGAAGGCTACTGGATTATAGTTCCACAGTTTCAGGGGTTTCCTTCTAACTATTCTAATACACTAAAAACTAAAAAAGGATTCTATATAATGCCTAAGAATAACCTCCAGCACGACTTCTGAATTCTGTTTGAAATCTCTCAGCCACTGAAACTTAATTTTATTTCATTTCTTTTCCCCCTTTTGGTCAAGAAGGCTTTTTCAGTCCCATGATGCCAGGTGCAGACTTATCCCCGGGAGCCGTGTCCCATGTTGTCAGGGAGATTTACACCCTAGGAAGTCATGGCTCGTGTAAGGGGGAGGGCAGGGAGTTCACCTGCAGAGTTGGTTTACAGAGAGAGGCCCCAGGTTCTCTGGGGGTGACTCTTAGGCATAATTATAAGTAGGTTTAACTTCTCTTTTGCAGGAATAAATTTCATAAGGGCAAACCCCAAGATCAAAGGCTTGGCCTATTAAATTCATTCCTTCTTACTTCTACCTCCTTTTGAAAATTTTTTAAATCTACTCTCTTTAAAAATATTTCATGTGGATCTAGGGGAAAGGTAGAATTAGCTGGGACATACTATATGGTCATTCATCTATTCATGTTTTTGATAACTATATACTGAGCATTTACCTTGTGCAAGCCACTATTCTAGGCACTGGGGATATGGCAGTGAAAGATGCTTTCAAAGAGTTTTCTTTCTTGTGTGTCACAACAAAACAGTAAGCACAGACTTATATATAAATTGCAGAAGTGAAGAAGATGCAATAGGGTGGTCAAGAAACTTTCTCTGAGTTGATGACTATTTTAGTTAGAAGTCTAAATGAGATATGTCAAAGATTCATGTAGATATAGGATGAAAGGGAATTCTGGGGAGAAGACTAGCTCCAGTAAAACTGAGCCAACCAAACCAGCCTATTCAAAACTGGGACTCCAAGGGTTAAGTGTGACAACTAAATTGAGGGGTTCTGTTGAGGTCCTCAGTCCTCGTCCAGCCTTGCTGCCTTTCTCAGTTCTGTTTTCTATATGCTGCCTTCCTTCTCTGGCTGGCTGTCTCCAAATGACAACAGTATGACCACTGGCAGGTCAAGGTATCCAGCGTCCTCCCAGCTAGTGATCACAGAGCATGACTCTCCTTGTACGAGGACCCATGTCAATCTCCTGGAAAGATTTTGATTGACTTTGTTTAGGTCCTGTGCCTACCTCTGGGCCAATTATGTTGCCCCATGTAATAATGCACCCTGATTTGCTAGTCTGGGTCACAAACACTTTGCTGAAATGGAGAAAGTGGGGGGGAGGGGGTATGATTAGCAACTAAAAATATTATAGTTGGCATAGGAGTCATTCTTAAAAGTTCCCCAAGAGGCAAGACAGTCTAAAAAAAATCACAGATACAAATTTAAGTATGGAAACTTGGGAAGGAAATTACTGTTGTGATCAACTTTATTATTATTTCTTTTTATATGTACTTAAAAAAATTGACTGCTGCCAGAGTAATTAAAATAGGCCTGAGTGCATTGTCTTCTTAGAAGAGACTTCAGTCATAAAGGCAATGCTAGGAAATGCTAGTTACACTCAGAAAAATAAACAAGGGCTTGTCCTGGTCTTCATACAAAGGGAAATTGGCAAAGGGGTGTTATTGTGTGACTTTTACCAGGAGAAACTTAATTTACTAGATTAGAATTTATGGCAGAAGCTCTAGGAAGAAATCAAAAGTGTAATTGGTTGGATCATTGTATCAGTCAGAATAGGCTAGTTTATGCTGCAGTGACGAACAGCCCAATTATCATTAGTTTGAAACAAAGAAGATTTATTTTTTTCTCACAGGTAAGCAAGTGGGCTCTGCTAATAGTGGTGACTTAAAGATCCGTGCTGACTGAAGAGCTACTATCTTGAACATTTTCAGTTACCAGGACATAAATAAAGATAACTCTGGTGGGTGGACATAAGCAATTATATGCTCTGACCTGAAAAGGATACAGATCACATCTGCTTACAATTCACTGGCCACAACTAGTCATATTACCTCATCTTTCCTCAAAGGAACCAGTAGGTGCAATTTTACTTTGTGCCTGGAAGAGGAAGACTTCAAAGATTTGTCTGTGCCATATTCATTGGAAATCATTTAAAATAACTACTGGCTGGAGGCATAACTTCAGCAGAAAGAATAAAACTTTGACATCCAGGGTAACCAGTAGGTCAGAAAAAAACATATGGAATACACTAAAGGCATCATATTAAGCAAGAAACATGATATCAGTGTTAATGGTTTTTTTTTCCATAAATCGTATTCTGAAATATTTTAAGAAATTTTTCAAACTGGATATTAGAAATTATCTATGCTAAGGTAAATTTGCACATAGTATACTTCAGAGAAGACTTAACTGCACAAGCCAAATTTTAGATAAATAATTCCTGGATTCTTAACTGAATCCATTTTCCACATTGTCAAACCAATAAAAAGGTATGATGCAGAATAAAATATTTTTAGAAAGTTGTCTAAACTGAAAAAAATGTTAATGGATATGGTAATCAATTTTTATTTTCATTTCCTTATAGATTAAAGTGGCTGAGTTGAAACAACTTCAGTTATAAGATACAGAGATGTTTGCACTTTTCTTTCTGTGGCATCTTACATTTTTAAATAAGAATCATTCTTATCACCTTATACCATTATTGCCATTGACTTCAGTAAGGATTACAAACAACTGAATGGCAGGCAATTTGCTGTAAGGTGTGCAGCTTTGTGTTAATGTGGGATAGAGGCTATCTCTGTGAACACCTTGTATTGCTGTGCACAACAGTTCTAGGGCGCTCTCTGAGCCTGTCCCTGCAAACTTCTACCTTGTACAGTGTGCTGCAAGCTCACCGGTGTAGACATGGAACAAAGGAAGAGGAGTGGATAAGGGTCTATTCTCGGGTGGGTCCAGCATTAGGTCTGAAGAGTTGAAGAGTTCAAAATGTGTTTTATTGTCTATAAGATTATTTACATAATTCAGTATAATCAGTGTGTTGTCGGTGTGTACAGTTAACTAAAATCTCTATTGGAGAGGCTATTTATTAGCACTTGAAGTACTGTAAACAGGTATCAGACTTTTGGTGCTGATGACAGGACTTCTTGAAAATCTGTACCAGAGAATTTGTATATTATCATAAGGAGTGATAGGAATTATTTAAATTGGTGAGATGAGTGTTCTTTAAGATGGATGATAGGTTAGGAAGATTGTACAGTTTCACTCCATGGAATGACTGAGTTTTAAAAGTTGGGCAAGCCAAGCAGAATCATGTCAATGTTCTGTGTCTCTCTATATCACAGAGTATCCTATCACCTGCTTTGACTATAGATTGATTGTTCTTGCCGTCAGTGATTCCTTGCATCCCCTTCAGAGTGATACTCTCATGCGGAGTGCTTAAGGCTGTACTTGAAGTAGAGAGTTAGCATCCGTCAACAGGTGTAGGATTGTTTTTATGCTTCTCTGTTCAATGGCTGGATGATTGGCAAAATTTCACCTGAGAGGTATATTCACTGTAACACATGACATGTCACTGAGTTTGTGGAACAGCATGTATTGCCCTCACTCACTATTGATCACAGCTAAAATTCCGTTTAGATGCTCCACTTAACAATGCAATGTCATTGTTAAACTATTGAAATATCCATATCTGATAGTGAATAGCTATGGCCTTGAATTCTCTACAGTCCTTCCACCCTTTGTTCCAACTGTCCATCAACCCCTTTCCACTAATTTCTTTATGATCCAGTATCTAAAAACTTAACGCTTTGTCTCATTGCTCATCTTATCGACAGAGGCTAGGTACTGTTTTTCTCTTTTTCAAAGATTCAAACAATATAAGCCTCCTACCCAAGTTCCTAATTTATAATAGAGACAAGATGTAAATTCAGAACTGCCTGCTCTTGAAGAGTTTGAGCTTAATTATCACTCTTTATGACTCAGAAAAAAAAATACTGCCCATCACCAGAATAAGCTTATCCACTAACTCCGGGACCCATAAACCTCAGAGGACAAGAGACTTAAGTCTCAGTGCTAAGGAAATTGACTTATTGCTCCCACCCTGAAACCATTCAGAGTGTTTCCTAACCTGGTGTGACTCTCACTTAGAGTGATTAAGATATTCACTCTAATGTCCACTGAGCATACATTATGAATTAGTTTAATTAGGAAATGTAAATTATATAGATGTCTTTGATCCATTCTGGAATAGGGAGGAAAAAACCCAAATTGCCTTTAAAAAGTCATAATCTTTAACTTTAATTTGCTATCAGTTTGAGGAGAGATGGTACAGAGCTAGGCTGTTTTGTTTTAGAATGCCAAGAAACATTAGAATTCCTCTCATACAGTGTTTCTTAAACTTTTTGGTTTCAAGAACCCCTTATATTTTTAAAATTTATTGAGAATCCCAAAGAGCTTTTGTTTTTGTGGATCACAAATATATTTACATTTATTACATTAGAAATTAAAACTGAGAACTTCTATGATATTTAATAATTAATTCATTAAAAATAATAATCCCATTGCCTGTTATTTTATTTACAGTGATTATATTTTAAAAAACCAAAAATTGTGAGTAGGGTGCCATTGTTTGCAGTTTTACGAATCTCTTTAACAGAAGACACATTTTAGTCCAGTATTCATACACCTGATTTTTCATTCAGTCTGCTTTAACGTGTTGTTTTGGTTGAATTCTGTGAAGAAAATTCAGTTCACATAGATATGTAGTTGGAAAAGGGGTGTCATCAAAAATCTTCTGAGAGTGTCTCAGGGATGCCCCCATCCTCACCCGTGGGTCTTCAGATTATCCTTAAGAAATGCTTCTCTGACTTAAAAAACAGTTTAATTATTGGATCCCAATCACCTTGTAATATACATTGGCTGTTAATTAAGATACATTATTCTGAATAATAAGACATTATGAGAGTGAGGAGTACAGAGGAAGGACAGGTCAGTATTAGGTAGGTGAGCAGACTGTTCAGTGGCTGTCTCTCCCGTGCATCACGTGTGGGAAATAAGAAGAGTGATGGAAGCAGCTTATCTTTCTGGGGTACAGAACTATTTGTTAGAGTGTTTTTGAGAACTCTTGGAGAGTTGAAATTGGATGGATGGGCTCTAAAAAAATCTAAAATTAGTGGAAATTACTAATTTCATTCTAGTTTTCCCAGTGCACTTCATTTATTTCTCAATAGTTTTCAAAATAGCTTGTGTGGAAGGAGGGAATAGAATAATACTCCTGAAAATGAATGGACTGGGTTCCAAAATAAGTTCAAAAACACTAAGTCTGTATTGGGTTGCTGACCCTCCTTCCGTGACCACATAATTGCTCTATTCCCCCTTATAAAAAGCTTTTCAGAAGTATTTTCTATGCTTGATATCTACATTTTATCCTCTACTATTCTCTTTTACTTGGTTCACTCAGGCCTTTATCCTGATAGCTCTACTGAAAGTGCTTTTGTCAAGGTAAAAGGTAACCTTGACATTGCCAAATGCAGTGGTCACTTCTCAGTCCTCATCCCCCTAGAGCTTGCAGCAGCATTCCAGTATAGCTCACCCTCTCCTTGAAATGCTACCTTCACTTTGCTTCCAGGACAACACAAGGTTCATTTTTTTTTTAAACTTTTTTATTAATTAAAAAACTTAACAAAAGAACATTAATATATCATTCCATTCTACATATACAATCAGTAATTCTTAATATTATCACATAGTTGCATATTCATCATTTCTTAGAACATTTGCATCGATTTAGAGAAAGAAATAAAAAGACACCAGAAAAAGAAATAAAACGATAATAGAGAAAAAA
>PVIY010034905.1:0-26763 GCA_004026745.1 Myrmecophaga tridactyla
AGACTGTTCCTACTTGTTTAATAGTCATTTTGGTGGAAGGACAGTTTTAGAGCTCCCTACTCTGCCATCTTCATGGAAGTATGGACCTGAAGTTCTATTTTAACACATCACATTAGGACAGAAAATGATTCATCCAAGTGGCATAAAAAGTTAAAATTCTCCAACAGGAAACCTGTGGCTCTGTTTCCAACATGGAAGTTCAGCTGATTCATGGTATATAGCTCATATTGCCCATTCAAGTCTTTTGCTCTTTGTTCTACATGGCTGCCCTAATTTTACAGCTTTAATACAGCCTATAAAATATGCCATTTAAAATACGTGTACCAGCAAAATAATATGCTCTGCTTAGTGTGATTTTTTCCCTTAGAAATGGATTTATTTTTTCTGTGTGGTACAATTATTGCTCTAGGATCAGGTTAGAAGAGGTGAGGTCAAGTCACTGCGAGCCTGATATTTTGAGAAGGAGGATGTTCACCTAATATATTTTAAAAATTCCTTAAGAGCTCAATATTTTAAAAAAAATACTAAATGCTGAGATTTTCATTTCCTACTAGTAACTGAGCATGCATTGCTACATGAACACTGAACACTCTGTACACTGACGGGAATAAAGGATTTGAAATGGCCAGTTAGCATTCTACTCATAGGCAAGACAGCTTTTGAGACAGTCCATTGCTTTATTTATGATTCTACAGACATTTGAAACTTACCTGGCATTATGAGCTGAGATCTGAAAATGAAAAATCGTATGTTCCAAAACGATTTACACATATAAACTCTGTTGTGTCCTTTAATTCCAGTTTGATAAACACAGCTGCACTTACACAGATAAAATTGCATTGGTTTTCAATCCAAGGGAACTAATTTTAGGATTAATCTTTAAGACCCCTGGAGGAAGACTGACTATGGAAAAATTTTTAAGATAGCTGCCTAAGTCTTAATGAGAGCCATCATTTTTAAAGTTTGTAATTAACATTGATAATTTTTTAAGTATTCCATCTGTCCACTCAAAGGTTCCAACAGAGCCCAAAGGAAGATTCAAATCCAATTGTTAGAGGACATTAGAGGAGCCCCTCTGGGATGAGATAAAAGCTGAGGATTTTAGACTTTTCAAAGACTAGGAACGGAAAGTAAATTGATGGTTGGCTGATGAGGAGAAAGGAGGCAGCAAATAATGCATTTCTTCTATTCCCTTTCCTGCCATCCCCAGAAACTGAATGATTAATGAAAATCCCTACATAAGCAATGATGCAGATAGCAAAACATGACAAAAGCTGGAGAGAGGACCATTCCAGCTGCACCAGGCAATAGACCGAGTGCAGTTCTGGCGTAGCAGAGAGTATCTGAGCCCAGGAAGCAGAATTTCCACAGAAGGCACGGGCAGCAGAGGTGATAGTGGAAGCACCAAGAAAACCTGATTCTGAGTATATATCTAAAACTTTTAGGGACTTCCAGACTTATGGTATATAGGTTTTAATGTTAACATGTTTTAGTTATACCATAAGCTGATGAGGCCTGGTATTTGACTACTATATGGCATAAGTACTTTCTAGACACTGGACACTGCCAGGTGAGCTAGAGTGAAGTTGCCTCAAAAGATAATTGTTGGGTACACAGTGGCTCAGTGGTAGGATGCCTGCCTTTCATGCCGGAGACCTGGGCTTGATTCCTGGACCATGCACCGCACCCCACCCCCCTCAAAAAAAATGTAATTGTTAATAGAAGCAATACAATCTAAGGGCAACTTTCAATCATCTCATCCAAGATGTTAGCTCAGCTTAAATAGCTACCAGGAAAATATTTTTTTTCAGTTGGCATATACTCTGTATTAAAAGGAACTTACCACCAGAGAACAAAAAGAAAAGCGAAAAAAAAAAATTCTTCCTTTCCTAATTTAACAAGATCAAAGGAGATGCTTGTGTGATTAAAGAGAACCAACAGGTAAATCCACTGAGAGCATAGTAAAAGCAAAACACACACACACACACACACACACGTACACAAACACAAGAATTTTTAGAGAAACAGGGATTTTGTGAAGCTTGAGGTTTGTGAAGGTAGAAGGCAACTAATATTCATTGAATACTTATATGCTAGGCATGTTACTACATTTAATCCTCAAAAACCCTACTGGGAAGTATCTTTCCCATTCTACAGATGAGGAAACTAAGATTCTGAGGGATTATGAAACTTTCCCAAAGTTACTACATTGTTAGCAGCAGAGCTGCAATTTGAACTCAAGTCCACCATTTTCCAAAGCTCTTTACATTGCATCGCAGTCCCTAAGAAGTGGATCCAAAAAGAATGCCACCAAAGACCATTTTGGCAAAATCCAAAGGAGAAACTGAGTAAGAATTTAAGTGACAATGACAGGAGGGAAAGCATGCATACAAAGCTACGAAAAAGAGAATTGACCCTAGCTTTTTCTCTTTATCTGTGAGTTATTATGCTTCAGAAATGGTACAGTAAAAATTGTCATACATTGATTATCTGGTACACTTTCATGAGTGTATACAGAGGATATCAGAAGGATGCTCCATCTAAATTATATCTTGATCTAATCTTTTAAAATATTTTTAATAGCTTTTCTTTTAAAACGAATTGCCTGATTAGAGATAGCAAGGATCAAGAGCCCTGAGAAATCAGTTTTGGGGTACTTTTGAGATATCCCAGTGTAAATGCCAAGTAGGCAGCTGTGTAAATGGTTTGGGGGGGCTCAGAAGAGAGCTCTAGGCTGGAGATAATAATTGTGGAGCCAGTGGCCAATAGGTGGTTACTGAAGTGTGCAAAGATGAGAGCATCATTTTTAACATTTAGGATTTAACTCACATTTAGGATAATTTAATTCACATTTAGGACAATGTGAATTAGGAAACACAGATGAGCTAAAATGATTCAAAATTCTTTCAGAATGTCAGTATGAGAAAAAATATGCAATGTTCTAGATTCTCTAATCTTCCTCTAAAGACCTAATCCATCTGTTTGTAAGAGATCCAACCTTCAAATAAATAATTTCCAACTACTTGCAATCCATTCTCTTAGTAAAGGAGAACAGAATAGCCAGGCTAATTTGAGTTAAATTTTAAAGTGCACGTAAGAACCCAATCCTCCAGTCTGAGTTACTTTGTCATACGGGGCTCATTCCTTCTATTCACACAAGTTTAGCTTCCTTAAGTGTCTAGATCCAAGGTAACAGGCATCCGAATGCCAAAGGTTGTCTAATATCCTTATTCACAGGGAATCTAGATTAGAAAGATAGATATATCCTTAGAAATACTGCCAGTTGGGAAAATGGGGTCAAACTCACAGGTCATCATAATCTAAGAAAGTTAAAACGAAGTCCATAATTAATTTAGGAACTGGCATAATTGAAAAATAATTGAACCTTATTTTATGTCCATCATCAAAATATTCTGGACCATGTTCAAAGTCATAATTTCTTTTAAATTAATGCTACATTTCTACAGTCCCAAAATCCAAATACATATAAATGGAATGCTGAGCAATAGAGACAGGAAGGTTAAAAATAGACCAGAAATCTTTCCAGTTCCATAAATAATCTTTTAAAATATAAACTAAATTTAGCTCTCAAAGTACATACAAATGGATTGTTGAAGGTCAAGACCAGCCTTGATAGCTGTTATGTCTAAGGAGTCTTGAGAAAGGTTATTCTGGCTCTTGGTTGAATTAAAAATGATGAAGCAAAAATTTGGGGAAATTAGTGAACTTATCTCAAATGGAATTCAACTCTATTCACACATTAAAATATTTTCTTAAGCAACTTATAATTTAGGGTAAGGATAAATAATGAAAGGTACTATAGACTAAGTCAATGAATAAAGGCAGATTTAGGAGCACTTTCACTAAAGTACAAGCATCTCTATTAATGATTGACAAGTTGCTACCTAGAATAATTAATCTACACTTGAAGATAATGGGATTTCCTCCAGCTACATTCTAATAACTCCATCCATTTTAGAATCAATCATCTAAATCTTGCCATAAAGATTATTTCTTACCACCAAAATCCTTGTCAAATCATTTGTGCTACCAACCTCACAAACAGTTTCCTCAGGAAATTCTTAAAAATCGAGTTACTAATAATACTAAAAAGATTGAGAATTTTTTATCTTCCTAAATTTAGAGACTCAATTCACTATATATCTCTTCAAAACTCTCTTTAAATCTTGGAAAGCTCAGACTTTCAAAGGCCAGGCAAGTAACAAAGTGTGAACTGAACTTGAAATGGAAAGATGTCTGTATGCCTTGTCCAAGTCAGAAGGCATTCAAATTCAAGCTTTTCAAAACATTTTCTCTATCAAAACATATACAGGCACACATTCCTGGAGTGGCCACTCTGAAACCCTGTTCCAAGAACATTCTTTGAAGCATTATATATTAGCTAGGGTTCTCTAAAGAAACCGTATCAGCAGGAAATATCCATAGTATAAAATTTATAAAAGTGTCTCACGTAACTGTGGGAATGTAGAGTCCAAAACCTGTAGGGCAGGCTGTGAAGCTGACAACTTGGATTAAGGGTCTGGACGAACTCCACAGGAGAGGCTTGCTGCCGATGCAGGAGAATCCTCCTTAAAAGCCTTCCAGTGATTAGATTAAGTGTTACTCATTGCAGAAGGCACTCCCCTTGGCTGATTACAAATGCAATCAGCTGTGGATGCAGCTGATGTGATCATAATTAATTCTATGAAATGTCCTCATAGGAACAGACAGTCTAGCACTTGCCCAACCAGACAAACCGGTACCACCAACTGGCCAAGTCGACACATAAACCTGACCATGAAACATAAATACTAGAGAATTTAACTGTCCAAAATGAAATCCTATGCAGTCATTCAAAACTTAGTTTTTAAGAATTAATGATAGAAACAATTTTTAAAGCATTATTGTCATCATTACATTTGGCCAACACTTCTCAATATTTAGATGTATTTAAAAGAAAGTCTAGGTAATGGTTCAAAATTTAGCTCAGTTGTAGGTTCAAATCCCAGCTCTGTCACTTATAAACTTTGAGACACTGGGCAAGTTAATCTCTTTGATCCTCAGCTTCAACATCTGTAAAGCAGGTAAAACGATATACTCTTCTTAGGATTGTGATGAGAATAAATTAAAACCTACATAAAACAATTAGCATTGTTCCTATAGTACAGTACTCAACAATTGGTAAACTTTTAAAATAAGAACCTATTTAACAGGTCTTCAGTTACACTCTGGATACTTTGCAATTAACTCATTCTAGTATCATCAAGGACTAAGATCAGGAATAGGCAAGCATGATTCACATTCTAGAAAGAACCACACTAAGACTGGTTGGTTGGTTTTAAATGGCTGATGCACTATAACCCCTGCACTTAATTTGGGGAGCCCAAACTTTTTCCAATATGCTGTATGACATAGTATCTTGGGAGTCTAAATTGTTTTTGAAGCACCCAAGCTGATTTCAAGCTGCTTTAAGAGAAGTTTTAGCTTTGTCTGCAAATACCACTGAGGCCTACCTTGGATGACACTTCTCATCCCAGTTGAGCCTGATACATTTTCTCTATGGATTAATTTATGCTCTCCCTCCTCCTATCCTCACCCAGTACTCATCCACAAAGGTGAGAATAGTTCTGTTATCTGCTACTCAAATTGTGATGCCTTGGCTTCACCTCGTGCTCGTTAGAAGTGCAGCCTCTCAAGACCCATCCCAGACCTACTGGGACAAAATCTGCATTTTACCAAATCCCCAGGTGATCCGCATGCACTGACATTTGAGAAGCACTGCTCTAGAATGCAAGCAACTTTTTAATTAACAAGACTGTCAGAAGGGTTCTAGGAACCCTAGAGAAAGCAACATGAACTAACTTTACTGGAGACATCTGAGACGTGACACAGACTTTAATAGTCACATGCTGAGTCCTTTTCTTTTGTATCTTATGATGCTCTTGTCCATTGTTAGGTGTTGTTCTAGTTTGCTAGCTGCCAGAATGCAATATACCAGAAACAGAACGGCTTTTAAAAAGGGGAATTTAGTAAGTTGCTAGTTTACAGTTCTAAGGCCAAGAAAATGTCCCAATTAAAACAAGTCTATAGAAATGTCCAATCAAAGGCATCCATGGAAAGATACCTTGGTTCAAGAAGGCTGATGAAGTTTAGGGTTTCTCTCTCAAGTGAGAAGGCACATGGCAAACACAGGGCTTCTCTCTCGGCTGGAAGGGCACATGGCGAATACGGCGTCATCTGCTAGCTTTCTCTCCTGGCTTCCGGTTTCATGAAGCTCCCTGGGAGATGTTTTCCTTCTTCATCTCCAAAGGTCGCTGGCTGGTGGACTCTCTGCTTCGTAGTGTTGCTCTCTCTGAATCTCTCATTCTCCAAAATATTTCCTCTTTTATAGGACTCCAATAAACCAATCAAGACCCACCCAAATGGGTGGAGACATGTCATCCCTTAATTCAGTTTAACAACCACTCTTGACTAAATCACATCATCCAGGGAGATGA
This sequence comes from Myrmecophaga tridactyla, assembly GCA_004026745.1. Classification (NCBI taxonomy): domain Eukaryota; kingdom Metazoa; phylum Chordata; class Mammalia; order Pilosa; family Myrmecophagidae; genus Myrmecophaga; species Myrmecophaga tridactyla. Next base: position 6,498 of record PVIY010034905.1, read on the forward strand.
TCTGATTACAGTTTCAAACATACAGTATTGAATAGAGATTATTCTACCTTTATGAAATGGGATTTATATCAAAACATGGCTTTTCTTAGGGGGCATACTTCCTTTCAAACCAGTACAGGTGTTAAAGAAACACACCTGGGCCATATAATCTTGATCTGACAGAGAACTGGATTTAATTTTTATTTGACTAGCTGAATTGTACCTCTAATTATTCATGCACCTCTCCAAATTGGTTTTGGTTATAGTAAATGATAGCAGTTGATACAATACTTTGGATTCTTCTAATACAATTTTCTATTCAACTGTATTCACATCATTTGGAAAAAGTACCTTATGAGGTTAAATGGTATTTTCAGAAATGCTATTTAAAAGCAGAATGTATATTGTGGAGCCACCATATATTGAGAACTTTCTATTCACCTGGTGATGTTTAAATACTTTGTATACATCTAATTTACTTATGCAGCAGCTATCACTATAACTATTTTACAGATAAGATGATTTATCTAAGATCACACAGCTATTAAGTGACAAGTCTCAAATTTGAATCCAAGCCACTTAGACTCCAAAAATCTGTATCATTCACTACTACCACTTCAACAATGTATTCCACAGGGTGCTCTGGAAGATTCAAAGTCAAAAGCTGTGTTTACAGTTCTAAGGCCATAAAAATGTCCAAATTAAGGCATCCAGGAAAAGATACCTTAACTCCAAAGAAAGGGCCGATGAAGTTCAGGGTTTCTCTCTCAGCTAGAAAAGTATATGGCGATGTCTAGTAGCTTTCTCTCATTTCATAAGGCTTCCCCAGGGGTGTTTTCTTTCTGCATCTCCAAAGCTCTCTGGCAATGTGGGTTCTGTTGGCTGAGTTTTTTCCAAATGGTTCCCTCTTAAAGGGCACCTTGAATGGGTGGAGACACATCTCTATGGAAATCACCTAATCAGAAGTTACCATTCACAAATGGGTGGGTCACATCTCCACCGAAACAATCAAAAAGATCCCAGCCAGCAATACTGAATGAGGATTAAAGGACATGGCTTTTCTGGGGTACATAATAGCTTCAAACTGGCACAACAGGTATACTATTGTCAAAGAATATTAGCTCTGTGCTTAGAAGACCCTTGCCTTAGGTCAAGGCTTACAAAAAAAAAAAAGAAAGCAGATCTTCAGAAGCAATCACGGCTGGCCAATTAGCAGTCAGAATGCATTTCAACTATGAACCAAGATAAATACCAAGGAACTTTTTGGTCTTAATAAGCACGCAGTGCTGGCGAAAAAAAAAAACTTCAGTTCAAATACGTTAAAAAAGGGGGGGAGGGGATCTAGGGAAACAAAGGGAAGAATTTTATGTAAAAAAATAATAATTTTTACTTATCTACAGGCAGTAAGAATATATTCTACAATGTAGGTAGAGCAAATTTCTAATCCACAGTAGTCTACCAGTAATTTTACTTCTACATGCAAGCAACAGTCTAACTGGGACTTTAGGGACACTTTTCTCAACCACAGCACGTCCTATTCTTTTCTATCCTGAACATAAAATTTCAGAACAGAGATGGCAAATTAGAAGAAGCAGTTCATTAATCTCAAAGATGAGTTCAGTGAAGAATGGCCAACAGGGAAGAAAGATATCAAAAAGCTGAAAGTGAGGTCCCATAGCTTTCTAAGTATTCAGTACAGGTCCTTTGTTTTTTTATTTTGACATTTCAGAACATTATAAATAATAGTCTTATTTCAGCAGTTAATGCAATGGTCAATGCTCTCCTTTTCTTTCCCCCTCAAATATACCAAACTCCTTCCACACGTGGCAGTTGTTCTCCATGTATGTCACTGCCCACAATTACCACCAGATTCATTCTTTCCCTTCTCTGCCCCAAGATGACCTTACTGGCACTGCCTTGGCTGAGGGAAATCTTTCCCACTCCCTCCCTGTCTTGGACTCACATCTCTGGCAATAGCTGCCTCCCATGACGACCTCAGCTCCTGTCAAGCTAGGACATTTCACAACGTCCTAGCTCTAGTAGCATTTCCTCCCCTTGTTGTATAGGTCCCTCCACCTGTACAGATAAGTAATGCCTTCGACCTGCTGCTAGTCTTTCAGTGCCTCGCCATCGTTTGTTCACTTATCATTGCCCATTTCTCCAAGTAATTCTTCCATTAACTCTGGGGCAGATTCTATTTCCTGACAGACCCTGATCAATTTACCATCTCAAAGCCTTTTTGCACTTGTTCACGCAACCTAGAATGCGCCTCACTTAGATATATGTGTGGCTAGCTCCTTCTTAGCAATCAGGTCTCAAACTTGTATTATCCTCCTAGGATGATTCCCCACCACCAAAACTAATGCTAACTACCACCCGAGGCAAAGATTCTCTCTAACCCCCTCCGTGTTTTTATCATCTCTTCTAGCTAGAAGTTAAGACAAGGAAGTTAGAGAAGAAACCTAGCTAACCCGGATTTTTCACTTTATCCCCAGTGCATAGCACAATGCCTTAGAGATAGCATTCAAAACATTTTGTGAAATGAGTGAAGGAGCTCCAAGTCAAACTTAAGACAACTAAATTCCTTCAAGATTTTTTTGTAAAGTAAAAGAGCCTTAGGAAAAAAACAATTCTCTCAGAATATTATTATTCCAACAAACAAGCAAGTAAATCACCTTTAGAATGAATGCAAATCTGCCCGGTAGGACATAATTTCTTATGCCCATAACACTAGTTGTCAAATTTTCTTGTAGCAATATACATGACTAATTAGATTCCCACATGGGAACTACTCCAGGATCTAATCAGATTATGGGCCATGGCAAGAGATTTAATAAACCCTGACTGTATTCAATTCCCAGGAGACAGCTCAGACACCCTACCACTCAAGGAAACAAGAGTTTCAATAAGAGAATTAAGTTTGTATCACAGGAATAACCTTGAACCTATCCTTATTAAAAAAAAAAGTTTAGTCCATCAGTCACTGATATAACAATGACAAAGATACTCAACTAATCAAAATCTAATCGACTACAGACTGAAAACTAAATATTAGACAAACTGATCAATCAAACATTGAAATAAGTCAGTTTCATAGTTAAGCTTTTCTAATTACTATGTCAATAAAAATTAAAGCTAAAAAATAAATGTCTAGGAGGTACAAGGGTAGTTTAGCAGTAGAATTCTTGCCTGCCATGTGGAAGTCCCAGCTGGGTTCGAGTCCCAGCCTATGTACTCTCCCCCCTGCCCCCTGCAAAATTCACTAAATGATGCTGCAACAATGGGACAGTCACAAGGAAAAAGAATGAAATGTGACCCCCCCATGTAGCATACAAAGAAAAGAAAAATAAATGTCCAAAATAATTTTATATAAAACTTTAGCTCTAAGTTATGTCCAGCTAAACATCTTTCATGAACAATATGTTTTATTTCTCATATAAACAAATTGCTAACATACTAAGAATACCCAGAATGCAGATTTGAATAATTACACTTGACTTTTCATTTTTATTTAAAATAAAAGAAATCCAGATGAACAATTTATGTACAACTGTACAATGTTTTAAACAGCTTTCCTAACTCCAGAAAAAGCTAAAGCTTTATATTTTCATCTACATGATATGTATTTACAAGTTTTGACAGTATCAAACTTTACTACACACATGACTTTAGCAGCTTCCTTGCACAATGATTCACATAACACTGCACATTTGCTTAGTTTAGCCTATATCATAAAGTGCTATTCATAGACGGGAAAGTAATGAAGTAAAAAAACACTGAAGTACTCCACAATATTCCTACTTTGATTGGGGGGGAGAAAACCAATTTAGTACTACCAGCCTGAATAATTAATTTCTATCAAAACAGCAGCAGCAACAAACAACAAAATAAATGAGATCTGAAAATTTTGGTCATTCTATTAAAATATGCCAAAAACACTGCAATAATGATTAGTGTTAAGAAAATGGATAACAATTTCTGAGCATTTTTATTTAAAAAAAAAAAACTAAATCAAAACAATCTAAGAAAGACCTGCTTTCAAAAATAAACATAAAATTTAGATAAACTGTAGTAGTCCTATAAATCAAAAAAACTTTTAACTTTTAAAAGGGTACAATTAGTTATTACGTTTTAGTTATTCTTCCTAAACAACTAAATGTGAATTTTTACTTGCCTGTATTATAAGTGTTTATTACCAACAAGTCACAGAAAATGCCATTTATTGAACAATTAGTTACGCAATATTTTACAATATATTTAATGGTACTAATACATATCAAACTTTTACAACGTGTAAACATAAACTAGGACAATCTGATATATAATACTTGTGCCAAAAAATGAAAATCACAAGACATAGTAAGAGGGCAAAAGAACAAATATGAGTTCAGTATCAGTGCATTTTCACTAATTTTCCTGAAAAATTATCTGAAAAGCTCATTTTCAGAGTAAGAAAAATTGAAGACCTTTTTTCTGAAAAAAAAAATTATATGAAGTGAAAAGTTTCATGTCTTAGCTAAGAATTTTAATTGTTTCCTGCAAGGAACCATGTTTATTACACATGCCAGTATAGAGGGTTAATAGCTAAGGGAACTCTTCAAAATATCCTTAACACAGGTTGTGGTCTTTAAAAAACAGCAAGATTCACCTTCCAGTTGATCTACTCTTAGCAGTGATTTACCTACCTTAAAATACTTAATTTTCCATTTAAATATACCACCATTTTTATCTATAACTTTTTTCCTATTTAAAAACAAATGCAAGACAGTTTTGTGCTAATTCATAAGGTATGTTTAAAATATTTTCTCTCTTAAAACATAAACATGATATACAAATGAAAACCAAACACAAAAGAAGCATAATGTAATAAATACTTCTGAATCCCTCCCCCCAAAAAAGGAATTAAATATCAGCAAAACAACTGACATAAATAAATTAGATTTCCTGTTCATAAAGAGAAAGACAATTCAATTGGCAAAGTTAACCATTTCAGTGTTACCTAAGAAACAGTGTCTTTACTCCTATCATTTATGAAAGAATGATGTGGAAGAAGCAAGGTTATATAGGTTTTCTGTGTCTTAAGAAAAAAACACACACAAAAAGTAAGTGTGGTGACAGAATACTTAGATGATATGTAATTGCTTATGAAGGTTAACACAAGGGCATTGTTCTGTTCACATTTTTCATTCTGTGTTACACCAGAGGTTTACACTACATGTCTTCTTGGTATTCCAGATATTTTGCTGTGATGGGTTCTTCAAGTTGAATTCCTCCACTGCCCATTAATGCAAATGCCGGATACATTGTATGTGAACAGTCCACCTGGCGCTCATAAAGGCATTTCATGTGATCCAGATCGTAGAAACCAACTTTGCCTTTATCGTAGTCAAGGAAAATCCCTATACTGGTTGGCATGGGAAAGACTCGATTTTCAGGTTCATTAGAAGAAGTAGGTGACTTGGGTATAAAAAATTTCTTCATGCCTATAGTAACTAATGTAAAGGGTTGTGAAGAATCAAAGCAGGCATCTTCACTTCCACTGTCGTGCCCACTGTCTTGCTCATATCTAAAATGCAATACACAAAGAGTCAAAATAGAACCTTATTTGTGTATCATCTATAAGCCTTCAGATATTCTCAAAACATTTGCAGAAGATAATACGCACCAATTTAAAGTTAAAATAATTTTTACATAAAAATAAGTTTTACAAAAAAAACTTTATTACAATGTAATAAAAGTTAATAACAATGTCGAAAAAGAACAACAAAGTTGGAGGTCTCATTCCTCCAGACTTCAAAACTTACTACAAAGCTGATACTGGTCACCGACAGACATGTAGACCAACAGGAGAGAATTAAAGCGTCCAGAAATGAACCCAAACATCTACAGTGAACTGATTTTCGACAAGTGTGCCATTAACTGGGAAAAGAAAAGGCTCTTCAACTAATAGTGCTGGATATCCACATGCAAAAGAATGAAATTGGACTCTACCTCACAACATATACAAAAATTAACTCAAAATGGATCAAGAACATATAAAAGTCAAAATCATAAAACTCTTAGAAGAAAAGACAAAGGGAAATCTTCATGATCTTACATTTGCAATGCTTTCTTAGTTTAGATACTATGTCAAAAGCAAGAAAAATAAGATAAAATGGACTTTGCCAAAATTTAAAATTTTTGTCAATGGACACCGTCACAAAGTGAAAAGATAACCTACAGAAATGGAGAAAATAAATGCTAACAATGTATCTGATAAGGGCTTAATTCCTGGAATATATAAAGAACTGCTACAACCCAACAAAAAAAGACAACCAATTTTTAAAAATGGGCAAAAGACTTGAGCAGATATTTTTCCAAAGAAGATATATGAACGGTCAATAAGCACAGGAAAAGGAGCTCAACATCAGTCACCAAAGATATGCAAACAAATTAAAACCATAATAAGATACCACTTTATACTTACTAGTGTGGCTATTATTTAAAATAAACAATAACAGAAAGGATCCAAAGAAATAGGAATCTTCGTACATTGGTGGTGGAAATAAAAATGATGCAACCGCTGTGGAAAACAGGTTGGTAGTTCCTCAAAAAGTTAAACATAGAACTACCATATGGCCCAGAAATTCTACTTCTGCATACAGACCAAAAAGAACTAAAAGCACAAACTTGAGCAGATACCTGTTTACCAATATATATAGTAGCATCATTCACAATAGCCAAAAGGTGAAACCCAAGTCTCTATCAAAAGATGGAATCTTAGTCATAAAGAGGAAGGAAGTCCTGATACATGCTAATAACATGGATGAACCTCGGATACATCACACACAAGGAAACACAAAGACAAAGTTCTCAGAATAAGCAAATTCACAGAGACAGAAAGTTGATTAGCGGTTACCCAGAAAAGGCAGAATGAGAAAACGGGGGGTAGTTATTGCTTAGTAAGTACAGTTCCTGTTAGGGACATGGAAAAGTCTTGGTAATGGATGACGTTGACGGCAGCACAAGATTGTGAAAGTACTTAATACCACTGACCTGAAAACTTAAAAATGGTTAAAACGGTAAATTTTGTCCACTTTTACCTAGATATATATATATATGTGTGTGTGTGTGAGAATTTAAAAAAAACACTAGCATCCTTATAGTCTACCAAAAAAAAGTAAAGGGGCGTAGCAAAGGAGCTTGTCAAAGATTAAATATTTACAGCACACAATAATAAAGTACAAGACAAAATATGGATCCTAATTGAAAGGATGACCAGCCTAAATAAAATTTAAAAAACACTGCAAAATAATGCAGGAGTAAAGAGCATGTTTCATTTTGTCCCTTAAGAGGCCTTTTCCCTGGTTCGGATTTCTGTGTGGGTCTATGATACTATGAAGTTTCTTTTTTCTCTATTATAAAACTGGAGAAGCTTACAGAAAATTTCAATACAAGTTCCTTCCATTCTTTCTATTCACAACCTGCTTTATGTATTTATGATACTATGTCAACAATTTTGAACAGCTTTTTTTCATTTCTAGTATTTCTTATATGAACTTTTAAAACATTATTAATACTAATATTCTACCAAATGCATGTGCCACTATGTTTAATTAACCATTTCCTTGCTCAGATTTTCACTGTTGTGTAAAATTCTCATCTTGTGCAAAAAGTTTTTTCCATAATTCAGATCATTGCTTGGGGTTTTACTCACTGAAGTGGTCAAAAATTATTTGTCTGGGCTAGTTTAACTTGCCCAATCTAAAGAACTAACGGTACAATCTCCAATAAAAGTCAATCTCTTAAGAAACTGGAATTCCTTGCTGTGGAAACATGTCTATTATGGCCCAATTTTCTATTTATGGGAGAGTTTAAAGCTACTGCGTCCTGTACAAAAAGAACAACTCAATATCACTATGATGGTTTGAAGCTGTATGTATCCTAGAAAAGACCACGTTCTTTTAATCCATTCCTGTAGGTGTAGAACTACTGTGGGTGGGACCTTTTGATCAGTTTATTTCAGTTGAGGAACGCTCTAATTTGGTCTTAACCCTCTTGATGGAGTTCTTCATAAGAGATGAAATTCAAAGAAGCTAAAACTGAAAAAAGCCCAGAAAAGCTAAGAGAGCCAGAGAAGCTGAGAGAAGGGCACACAGAAGCTCAAAGAGGAAGCCACTGCAGCCAGAAGCTGGAAGCAAAGAAATCCAGGAGAGAAGGGAGAGACCAGAAGACATGCCATGTGCCTTCCCATGTGACAGAGAAGCTGAGGATGCTGGCAGCATGTCTTTAGAGTCCAGGTATCATCCTGGTGCTGTCTTGATACAGACTTTTCACAGCCTCAGAATTGTGAATTTGTTAATTAATGAATCCCATTGTGAAATCCAATCCATTTCTGTTATATTGTATTTTGTCAGCTTTAGCAAACTAACCCAATCATCTAATGTGAACTACAGCAATTAGAAGCATTTCCCTATATATCCAGGTAATTTCTATTATATAATTTAGGTAACTGATAGGAACAACTTTCAAATTTTAAAACTGGAAAATTATGGCATAATCCAGAGATATCCAAAGCCTACTTATATCCTCATGGCATCAAGAAATTAACTGTTAAATCTCATTATTTAATGTGTGAATATAAGACAACCTGACTCCTTTCCTTACCCAGCTATACAGAGCACGACCAAAACACATGAACCAAAGAAATGTATAACTCTAAATGTGATAAATAAATCTAAGGATTTTCAGACTTACTTTAATAAACAAGGATATTTACTTTTAAAGAATTATCAAGTTCTAGGTCAATAAAACAGCGTACCTTGGACTAACTGCATCTCGGGGAGAACGGAGCCATTCTTGTAGCTTATCACTGGAAGCAACTCCCACTTTTACCAGGTATGAATATGGTTCAACACGGAAGGCCCAGAAGTGTTTTCCTTTTGTAATTCCAACATCTCCAATAATATAATCTAAACTTGTGTAAGAACCCACTTGAACGCGTTCTGAATTAAGGAGGAGATTAAATCCAGCTCTACTCTCTACACGGTCTCTCTTCAAGTTTAGCAAGAGGTGTTCATTATTATAGCCACATTTTTCATCAAAGAGAAAGCTGAAAACTTTAAATAGAGTTTTAAATTAGTCTGACAGTTATTTAACATTTCTACAATTTAAGGTTAAATTTGATACGTTTTTCAAATAAAAATTACCGAAAAAAGAATAACCTTCCAGAAACAGGAAGAAGATGTTATGTTATAATGCCCCAACCAAACCCCAACTTAAGAAGTAACTTCCAGTAAATGTTCAATACACAAAAATCTTTTAGAAATCTCAAATGCAGAGGGAAATATTTTAAATGCATGAAAAAAAAATTTGAGTGCAGTTCCTTGAAACAGATACAGCAAATCTATCCTAAATATTTTGCGCTACTCCTAAAATAAGGGCTTGTACAATTTCTGAAAGGTGTATACTTTAATAAATATATTTTCTTAAATATCTGTTTCAAATTTTACCAATATGGAAAATTTTCACTATTTCAATGTCTTTTTCTTTATCAATCAACATGACAGGCATGAAAAACATGGCATAGTGCAAAAAAGAAGAAAAAAAAAAAAAAGGGCAAGGGCTTTGCATTCAGAGAGACCCGAGTTTGACTTCCTGCTCTAATGTTTAACTAGAATATAACATAAACTTTAATCTCATCTTGGAATGGAGATAACATTATCCTCATAAATCTCTATCAGCACTAATCCTTTAAGCATAAAAATTGGCTATCAGCAAGGTAAAGCCATTTTCCATATGTTGCTGATTATTCTTCCTATTAATGCCTGTTGTCCCAGCATAATTTTTATTTGTGCTTCCTTTTAGTCTCAAATGTCTCCCATTTGCACAATAAATTTATATGGTCATCCTATTCATATGCCTTCTCTCAGAGAAAAGGAAGGCAACCCCTAACAGTTCCTTCTTTCTTCCCCATCCACTACATTAATGAAACCAGCAGCTACTTTAAAGGTTTCTTTTCTTTCACTTTTGGTCAGAGAAACTAGAAAAGAAAGCAGAAATAGCATATGCCATAAAATATTTACTTAATACTTGGAAATCCATCCTAAAACTACTGGATGTATCATCAACTTCATTTATTTGTACTCTAATTTTTTAAAAACCACAATTGGCATGAAAACAGAAAAGTGGATAATTGTTTCTCTATTTTGGACAAAAAGGGAAGGAAGAAAAGAGTGCAGAAAATACGGGTACACAAGCCACTGAAAAAGGGCGGCGGTATTGAGGCCTAAAAAGTGAATCAAAGATTCACTTCTAAGGCTGTGACCACCAGGGCAAAATGTTTTCCTGCTAACCAGAATAAGTTAAACTTTGGCTCTACATGTCCCTTGTCCATGGAAAGACTGTAGTGAACACTGATTAATCTGTAAGTTATTCTCATCATATAAAAATCTACATGACTTTATAAGTAACATTCTCATCAGTGCTTTTTGACTTGGTGTAGGGAGAATGGCTAGGCAGGAGGAGCTAATAGTTTGGGGTGAAAAGCTACCCATGTGGTTCTAATACATGCCTTCCATACCCACATGCTGAAAATTACTGAGACAGAAAATCCAGGCAAGTCAGAATTAGGTTAAATCAAAATTATATTTCAGGGTATTTTACCAATAAATTTTTAAAATATCTGCCTATATCTAGATCCCTGTTAGAGATTTCTATAAATGACCTAAAATATAGAATTATATTATTCAGTATTCTAAACTTTAAGGTAGCATTTATGCCATTTTAATTCCAAATTAATAGCCCTGCTCACTCAAATGTCTTCCATTCACGTTTCCAGTCAAAGTCCAAACCTGCTTTCATCTACTTGGTGAAATTCAAGCATGATTCAGTTCATTTCTAAATCCTAGTTTGGTATGGAATCTCTCTTAACCAGAGTTTTTTTAAAAATGAGAGATGGTTTCAGTGTAAATCTACATGGAGACACTGAATTTACTTTATTTTACCAAAATCTCTTCCAAATCTATGCTTTTTAAACTCAATGTTAACATTACCTGAAGCTGGAGGAGTATGAAGAATCAATTCTCTGCTGCAAGGACTACAGATGGAACCTTTATAAGCTCTTACTCTGAAGGCATAGTTAGAATTATTTTCTAAATCAGAGACTACTTTACTTGTGCCATGCACTTCTATCTCATTCCAAGACAGCATTTCTTCATCTCTATTAATTTTCCGATATTCAAGAACATAGCTATCAGCTTTCTCACTCTTTTCTGGAAGGTGCCAATTTATCAAGGCATTGTTATAAACTTTGCTCTGTTCCTCATTGATCTCTGGCACATCTATGCCTGAAAGAATTATGAAACAGAAAGCAATGTTAAAATATTGATAATTCAGATCTGCATTTTTTCCCTCAGTGAAAAGAATGCATCGACATATTTAATGATTTCTAAACTGTCAAGAATTGTTATAATTTGTTTTATCATAACATATAAGAAAAAAATAAATAAGAGGGATTGGAAGGTATATTTACATTTATAACTGAAAGCGGAAAGACAAAATTACAAGATTCAATTATAGCTTTTAATATTACAATCATTAGTTCTGAAATACCATTAAAGGTTTAACTTTATAGCTTCACTTTCCACACATCTTCTGTAACAACCCTGGACTTGGAAAATTTAATTGGCTTCTTCTTCCCATAGATATTTTGTATAGATTGAGCCAGTTTTTCACCCAGTGGTATTCTGTCATATGGATGTATCAATCTGTTAACTGTCTATTTTTGGAAATATATTTCCTATTTTTCACTAGAAATACAGTAATTAAAATATCCTTTGTGATTACAGAATAAATTACAATAAGCTTAACTATTGAGTCATATGGTATAAACTATTAAAAAGCTATAAAAGTAGAATGCTTGCCTGCCATATGGGAGATCTGGGTTGGATTTCCGGCCCATGTACCCCCCAAAAACAAACAAAAGCTATAAAAGTAAAAGTTACATATGCACACATACACACCACGTAGACACACATACATATACATTTATATCAAATCAGAGAAAGGTGTGAAATGAAAAACAGAAGTCTACCTCTTCTGCTTAACCCAAAGCTATATATAAGCAATGCATAAATGTCTCTATATATGGTACATTTATGCAAATGAGTATTATGCAGTCTGAAGATATGGAAAGTTATACAAAATATATTGTAAAGCTAAAAAAAATGCAAGTGTCAGGATAACATAAACAGTATGTCATACCTCAGATTCCATTCTTTTCTTTTTTTTTTTGAAATATAGTTTATTAAAAAATTGTTCATGCTTCCTTTCCTTTCTCATTCATCAGTTTTACTGGTCTTTTGTGTTACATGGGTATAACCCAAGATTTCTCACCCTTGACCCCACCTTTCCAGTAACTGGGGATTTCTGGAGAGGAAGCGCCTTGTACTCCTAAGTAGTCATATACTTAAAAAAAGATTCAATTATACATTTTAGAAATGGGAAGAGTACAGTATATGAAGCAGAATCAGCATTTGAAAGGATATCAAATATCCATTTGGAAAAGAAAGGTAGTCATCATAAACAAAATAATTATATATCTGAAAGGAGAATCAAGTATAGATTCGAAAAGAAAGGGACTCAGTAGTCTTCGAGTTCTAACCTTTTATAAAACAAGAGAAAGTACTTTTAATTGAATGTACAAATCTACACATCTATACATATTAAACAGTAATTAGACTACAGTTATACCTTTCTAAAGATTGTGACTGTTCATTCTCCACAGAAGAGAAAAAGGAGGAAGATGAACCAAGTGAGAAGGAAAGGAAGGAGAGAAAGGCCTCCCTGGCAGGGAGTAGCAAAATAGAAGCAAACACACATACTACAGTTATGGTCTGCCTGGAGATTCCACATACAAGCACAAAAGGAAACACTGACATTCACTTAGAGAAAAAACTTAAATATAAAGTCCTAGTTTAATTATTTATGAATACTTATTTTAAACCTATTTTTTTAAAAAAAGCAATTTGCAAGACAGTTTATGTACAACATGGCACCATTTATGAAATGTTTAAAACCACACAAACCAATAGATAGAACACAGTTTTGTGCATTACAACAATTATAAAAGTATAAATGGATATGATTTGGGGATGATATGATGGTCCAGGGCATTTGAACTGTTGCTTTTTAACATCAAACTGAAGGAAAATTTTTATTTTTTCTACACAACGTGAATTCAGACTAAAAGAGTGAGGTTTTGTCTCTCCTAGACTTACCACTAGAGAAAAAGGATAATTCTCCAAGAAGTTCTGTTTGTTTAGATGTATTAACAACATAGTCTTCAAAAGAAGTCTGAGCTGCAGGTCTAAAGCTCTTCAAAGACTCTGTAGCTTTCTGTATTCTGCAGACAAATAATATATTTCATATAAAACTATTTTTTAAAAAAGAAAACTCAGACTAAGCATCTGCAGCATGATTAACAAAAGAAAACTTACTTCATTCAACATTCAATCTAAGAATGAAACAAGACATACTTCACATACAGCCTTGTGAACCACTCACACTAAAGGTGAAATATATAGAGCATTCAGAAACATGGCTAAAGAGATTCTAAAGTTAAAAGTAAAAAAGTACCTGAGGTGGAGCTGTTTAGCTGTCTGCACAAAGCAGGACTGATCCGTCTCTTTCAGTACTTCTTGAGCATATCCCACAAGCCCATTGTTCTCTAAAAGACCCTGATATTCATCCATTTGGATCTGAAATTTGTCTAATCTTAGCTTCTTAGAAGCATCAATTGCTTTCAAAACAGACGATTTCCTCTCTTCCAGAACTTCAAAAAGCTTTTCAAAATGTGTAATTGCTTCTTCTTTAGCCCTCTCTCCATTACACTTATAAAAAAAAAAGACAAAAAACCTGCTAAATCTAAATGTCTATTCACAAAATTCTACATAATTATACTTACTCTATGTAACACCAAAATAAGGGAAATTCAACATAACCCAGATTTCATAAAAAAAAAAATTTGCCTAACTCTCTGAAAATTCAAAAACCGCAATTTCACATCACATACACTTAGCAAGGAACTATCAGTAACTTATTTAGAGTTAATCTGTAATTTTATAATATTTTGTTTTCCAGGAATGGATTATTTATTCAATTAAATAAGAAAACCTTCAATTTGTACACAAAGGAATTTGAGGCAGAAATTAACTGCCTGAACAAAAAAAACAGGAAAATACAATTCCAGAGTATTGAAATAATTTCTAATTCAAGAAATTTTTTTTTGAGTTACAAAACCACTTTTTATTTAGCATTGTTTGAATCATTCAGATACAGTAATAATTTCAGAAGACATTCATAGAAAGCTACATCTCTAGTCTTTGAAACAAATCATTAAATCAGTATTACCTCCAATAATTATTTTTAAAGTTCTATAGAAGAGTTTAGATTATATTCAAGAAATTTTTTTGACATTCAGAAAAATGGCATTTTTTGAAGACATGAAAATGCAGTGTTCTTTTTAAATTTATATAATTTAAGTATAATTAAGTCCTGACTTAGCTCAGTGACCTTATACAGATAACTTCACTACGTCTGAGTTTTTCTCTTCTGAAAACTGTGGATAAAATATTCATTTTAGGTTTTTGTGAAGATTAAATAAGATTATTTACCTAAAATGCATACCACAATGTCATATACTATCAATAAATGTTATCACTGTATGTGTAGCTATTCCTCTATCATAAAATGATCCTAATTATAATGCTTATAAAACATTTTGAATGTCCCTAAAATCAGAGACCAACTTGATTTTCAAAACAAGACAAATGAACACTTATAAGTACTTATCATAATAGAGCCAGAACAAACAGCCAACAGAAAAAAAGTCTCCAACAACATTCTTAAAAGCTGACAACATAAGCTAGAAGTTCACTGCGCAGTTACCAATGGTTTCTGGCTAACATTTATAATGAAAGGAAATTTATTCCACATGCCCCTTCTCTGTTTCCTAACCACAACAGCCAAATTAAAAAAAGGGGGTGGGGGGACCAGAGGGTGATGACATTTTAATAGTATTTCAGTGATATAGCAAAACATTAAGAAATATCATTATATGTAAGTAAAAAGGAGATTTTTTTTTCAGTTAAGTCTAATTCTTGATAAAAAGAACAGTGTCACAACCATCACTGAGTAAAAGTCAAGAATAAAGATAGATTCCAGTGTAAAAGAAGACTTACTGATAAGCCTACAATGCAGCTTGGTAAAGGTACAAAATGAAGTTAAATAATTTCCCTAGAATCCCAAGGAGTCAGTGTCTACATGAATACTTGAAGCCCGAGTTCCTCAATTTACAACCATTTAGATGACAAACTCATAAACCAGGTTCTGGGTTTTCCTTGATTTCAGAAAGTAAAGGATAGCGTGACTGAGAGAATCTACAGATTAAAGACAAACTAAAATGACCAAAGATACAACCCCTGAAACAACCGATTATCTAGATGGTGACATACTATTGTTGGGACATTAACCCAAATCTAGAAGGCTTATCACTTAATCAGGCGAAAATGATAAAAGACAAAGTCCCACTTTTATTACATGGAAAAAGAACTTAGTTAAAGGTAATGAGTACAATCAGTGAGGTCAGAAAAGATTATTAGAAACAAAAATGATGCTTGTAAAATGGTGCAAATTCACATAATTTCTCAAAAATGTCACCCCATTTTGGAAAAGACATTTTAGGAAATAACAGTCTACTCGTTCTTATACTTGCCTGATATTTTTACATACAGGTATACATACAAGACAGTGAGGACTATTTTGGATTTTTAAATAACCCAGTCTTATCCTCTTTTACTCAATTTTTTAAACGCTATCCACTTTTCTTTTTATTGAAATATAATATACATACAGAAAAATGTAAATGCAAAGATGGATGAATATTTGCAAACACACCCATGTGAATCTTATCTGATTCAAATCAGATAAAAGAACATTATCAGTATCTCAGAAGCCACCTTCCTAAAGCCTTCCAGATACTAACCTTCCCTGCTTCAAGAACTACTTAGATTTCTAACAGTATAGACTGTACATGGAATCACATAGTGTATTATTAGTTTGCTAAGGCTGCCAGAATGCAGCACACCTGAGACGGACTGGCTTTTTTATAAAGGGGGTTTATTTAGTTACAAATTTACAGTCCTTCAGAGGAAAGGCAGGTAGCTTTCATCTGAGTTTCTCCTTCACAGGAAAGGCAGCTCTGCTGGACTTCTTGCCCGGCTTCTTGGTCAAACATCTGGGTCTGAGCCAGCACTGAGCGGAGGTGTGCTGGACTGCCGAGCTGCGCTGGACTCAACTGAGCTGTTTCTCTCTCTTCTGACTTCTCCTTTTAAGCCCTGCTCACTGGGGAAGGGACTCACCCCTTGGCTGACCAACCACAGATGCAATCAGCCACAGACGAATTTCACATGCTGCTGATTTAAGACTACTGCAACAGAACTGGGCACCATCACCTGGTCAAGTTAACACCTGAACCTAACTAGTACACATAGCATGCACTCTTGTGTCTGGCACCTTTCTTTCAACATTATTGCAAGATTAATCCACACTGCTGCATGTAGTTATAAATCATTCATTCTCACTGCTATTTATATTCCGCCGTTGACAGGCATTTGGGTAGTTTCCAATGTGGCTATTTGTGGATATTACAAATAATGCAGCTATAAACATTCTAATATATGTCTTCTGGTGAACATATGGAGGGTGCATACTTAGGAATATCGTGAATTCCAAATAAAGCCAGTCCTATCCACATACAGAACATTTTTCAAATTTATATCAGTTAATTTTTAAAAATATAGACAGCTGTAAAACTATCATTTCCCTTATATTACTACTTTTTAGGCCTTTCCTAATTGCCACAGGAAGAGTTCCTCTTTCCCCATGTTCCATTATCATTTAGTCACCACCGCTATCATAGCACTGATCACACAGCATTGTAATTTATTTTTTACATTTGCTTCCCTAGTACCAGAAAAGCAGGGGTGATATCGAACACAGCTTTCTACTCTTTACTTCTAGCTCATGCAAGACCTCAAGATGTGTTATGAGTGAATAAATGAATTTCTAGAAGAATAGATTTTAAAAACTTACCTCTGTTTCTTTCATTAGCAAGTTTAGTTCAGAAATTTGACTCTTCACCTGGCTTTCCTTACCAATAAGGTAATCAATATCCTTTGAAAGCTTTTCCTGTTGAAACATATTCATAACACAAATGAACAAAAATAGAAGTTTAAACAAAGGCCTCCCCGATTTTTAATTACACAGGTCTCATCCTCTTCTACAGGCCACAATGAACAGACATAAAACCAACTACGGCTATTATTATTATTAACCCTATTTACCCTGGGTAAATAGTTATTGGCCTTGAGTGCAAAAGCCCAAGGAAATATGGAAGATTAGAAGCAGCTTGGAAATAAGGTAGTGATGCTCAGATTGGTTACAACTTCTGATATACACATAGTGAATTTTTGTTGTCCCATCATTACTCCAGAACTCTTCCTACGGCTTCTACGTAAATGGAAAGGCAATAATTGAAATAGTACTGTCTTCCATCAGATTTTAGAATTCACATATATATTAAAACAGAAATAGCAGCAAAGGACTTTTAAAAATAAGCTTCAGAGACCATCCCAGCTTAGATTTATATAGATTTCTAAAAACAGGCAATTTCTAGAGCTTACTGAATACCTTGTCTGTAATTTGGTAATTTAGAAATTAGTATTCTATTAGCATAGAAATAACATCATAGGTTTTAGTGAGATCTCTAATCTATAACCTGTAACATACCTAGAGGGAGTATAAATATATATATATATATTTGTATGCTGTATGGCAGGGTTACATCTCATTTTTTCCATGTGAGTATCCCCTTACTGCAACACCATTTGTTGAATTTTTGTTTGTTTTGGTTTTTCATTTGTTTCTTTGCTTGTCTGGGAAGTGCAAGAGCCAGGAATTGAACCCAGGTCTCCTGCATGGGAGGTGAGAATTCTACCACTGAACTACACTTGCACCTCCTAGGGAGTATATTTTTAAAATAAAACCCTTACCTGCCATGAATAAAACGTATTCAAAGTTTAAAAAAAGAATAAGAAAACTCAGAAAACGCCAGCCAAGCTTGTAGCACTGACAGGAGGATCTGAGCATTTCAAGTCTTTGGTCACCACCGGTGACTTAAAAGGAAAACAGCTGGATGGGAAAAGAGGGGCAGAGACCCAGCTTTTAAGAAGGTCTCCTATCTATATATTTTTTCACATAGACATGTAATAAGGCAAAAACAAAAACAACAACATGCAAAACCACAAGTGACAAGGACCCATCCTTACTACAGAGGAACATGCAGCAATGAGAGTGAGTTTCCTTGATGGCTCACAGAAGGAACAAAGGAAGGACATTTTAGGTAAAGGAACAAGATCTCTGAGGACTAAAAGTGGATCTAGAAAGAAATTGCAGAATGTTAAGGGTTTAACAGAATAAAATCATATGTCTAAAAATAATAATAGGGGGATAAGAGGTATAGATTGCTCTGGGTTTTCTTTTTTCTTTTTTTTGGAGTAATGAAAATGTTCTAAAATTAACTGTGGTGATGAATACACAACTATATGATGATATTGTGAGCCACTGACTGTATACTTTGGATGGATTTTATGGTAAATGAATATATCTCAATAAAATAGCATTTTAAAAAAAGGAAAAAAATCATGTGTCTAGAAATCTCCTCACTGCATAGTACAGTAACCACTCTTCTAAGGCTGACAGATACTTCTTCAACAGCATGTAAAATAACAGTTCCATACTGTCCCTCTCAGGCCCATGCCGGGTCCAGAAGTACTATGTGTAGGTGGCGGTGCTCCTTTACCTACAGTAGCAAAGAGATGGTTATAGCCATCTAAAACTGAAGGCTCAGTTCCACAAGAGCTTACAGTACAAGTACAAGACAGACTACGGTAAGCTGATGGACTCAGAGGTCAAATCCACAGAGGAATATATGACAAGAATTCAGAAACATGGTCTCAGAGCACCAAGATTCACTACCGGTGAGTTTTAATGCTGTAGACAAAGTCTACAGCCAATTACAGCCTTTATCTAAGACAGTCCCAGTATTCTCACGTCCCCTCAGACTTGGGTAGTTTAACAGACTAAATCGGTTTAAATCAAGAATCAGTTATGCCAATTTATTCATAGGCCTCCCAAAAGTATATGTACCAGATACTGACACGAAGCACTAAGGATAAAAGTAAAATGCTAAAAAACAAGGCTTCAACTTTCAAGAAGTACATCTAATGGGGAAGGAATTTTTAATCCTTTGGATAATTTAGGGACCCTGTTTCCTAGGAACTTATCAGAGACTAATTTCCCAAGGACCCCAAAATTTCTCAGAACCTTTTCTCAGAACAGCGGTTCTCAGTTTGATGTGTAATAAAGCTCTCCTGAAAGATAATAAAGAATAGAACCCAGGCTCCTTAAAGTAGGCAGGGTACAATCCAAAAGGCAGAGAAAGAGGAAAGAGGAAGAGGGAGAAGGGAAAGAACACATGAGACAAATAAAAAAAACAAATAGCAAGATGGCAGATTTAAATCCAAACATATTAATAACAACATTAAATGTTAAGTGGTCTAAATACCCAATTAAAAAGCAGAAATTGTCAAGAGTGAACAAAAAAGCAAGACACAACTATATCCCTAGAAGACACTATCCATACCCAAATTGGTAAAAATTACGAAAGCTCTTCCATAATTATAAAAGGCGCCAATTCATCAAGTCAACATGACAATCCTAAATCTCTACACACATAATAATAAAAATACATGAAACAAAAACTGAAGAGGTACAAGAGAAACTAAGAAATCCAATTAAAGACAAAGATTTCAAAAATCCTTTCTCAATAATTGATAAGCAGATAAAAAAGGGCTATAAATCTGAATACTATCAACCAACTTGACCTAATTGAACTTTATAGAACATGTGACAAAGTAACAGCAGGATCCACATTCCTTTCAAGCACACTAGAATATTCACCAAGGCCATATCCTGCGTCACAAAACAAGCCTCAATTTAAAAGGGCTAAGTTAGCTTGTTTGATGGTTACCTGCACATCCATTGCTGGCAACAGACTCTGGGTTAAGGGAGGTACACTGTGGTTTCTTCTTTACTGACTCGGATAAACTCATGTGTAGGAGAATTATACTTTGGTTAATTCTGAAATGTCTTTTTTTTTTTTTTTAATTTTTCAATTTTTTTTAAA